>PVKY010008592.1:0-13950 GCA_004027775.1 Bradypus variegatus
ATGAGCTATCCAATTCTGTATCATGCTTTCTACACAGCCAGGTCTGGCTCTGCAGACACACAAACCCCCTTTAACCCCATGTGACAAGCCGGTAAGCTGCCCAATTTCACAGCTGGCAAGTGGCACAGTTAGGATTTGAACCCAGGGCCACACACCCACGGTCTGAACCTCTACAGTACACTGCCCCCCCCCACATATCCGTGAGGTGGAGGGGAAGAGAAGGAAAAGGAAAGGGGAGAGGGGAAGAGGAGGGGACAGAAAGCAGAGTGAGGGGAAGCAGTCTAAGCTTGGGGCAGCTCTGTCATCTCACTGCCGAGTCACTTCACATAATCTCTTGAGGCTTCAATTTTCCCATCTATAAAATGTGGGTAGAGGGGTTATAGTTATCTAACAGGGTGGTTTTCTAAGGAGTAAATACTCACATGTCAGTAATATCAAGATCTATTTATAGATAAACTATTTCCTAGATTTAACTGTAAGTTCTCGGTTATCAAGGTATTGCTGAAACTTCCAAAAGTTTAACTGTCTAAATTCTTAGTGGTCTTGAAATTATTTCAGAACAGGATTTCTCAGGGTGAAAACAAACAAATCCATCACTACTCTCAACATTTACATTGATTTTTAAAATAAAGACCTATGGTTTCCATTATGGTCGCCAATAGCTATATATGGCTATTTATATTTCATTTAATTAAACTTCAATCAAATTAAAAACTCATTTCCTCATTTCAAATGTTCAATACCACAAGTAGCCAGTGGCCACCCAACTGGTCAGGGCAGATGTGGAACATCCCACTGCTGCAGAGTTTGATTAGACAACGCCGATACAGATGCTCTGTGGTCAAGTAAGCTTTCCCTTAAAATGTGCTCAATATATTTTACTTAAAACATAAAGTTTTTATAATATTGTTACTACTGCATTAGTTAAATAAAGACACCAGCATCCACTTCCCACCTGAGTGATCTCAAATCCCGTCATTTAGCCAATTCTCGCCTTTGTCCCTTGGTTCGTCCATAGCATTGACCACAGAGGAAAGTGACCCCTGACTCAGGTCTGTCTTCCCCAACAAGACTGTGAGCTCCAGCACTCAGAAGGGGCTCAGTCCTGGCTTAGAATCTTCCAAGTATTATCAACCGTCTTCTACATGCCACTTAACAAGGCACAATACAGACCGTGCCCTTAAACCTCGCCATAAAAAAACTGAAAACGAAAAATATTCAAAAAATAATCCAGACCAAAAGTATCTGTTTATCCTTGAATATTTTTAACATATCCAGTCAGAGTGATTAAAATCTTGAGTTAAAAAAAGAGTCCTCTTTAAAGCTCTAGGCTAATATTTATTAACACAGTACTGCTTAAGTTCTTCTTTCAGTCATTTGGGCACTGATGAAATTCTCTGCAAGGGGTAAAGCATCATGTCCTTTGTGACAAATTAAGCTGCAAAGCTAGTTTCTCTGCCCTCTGGTTTCCAGCTTATATTAACTGGCACCATAAAAGCCTTTAAGATAATATTTATTTGCAGAAACAAGCATCGATTCAAAGCACTTAGAGGCACATATGTGCATGGAGGGAGCCACTCGAGGGAATCCTGCCATTTTATCCTGCCATGGCTGTTATCGCCGTCGTACATGCGTCTCTCCACACTCAATCCACTCTCGATATTTCATGTCTGGCTGTGACCCAGCCAAAGCTGTTCTAGTGACATGCCTGCACATCAGCCACAATAACCACACCAGTGGATACGACATTGTACCCTATGTCAGAACTAAGACTACATAAACAGGACATATTTCAAGAAGGAATGCATCTCCGTCATTTATAATTTAACAAAGATAAAGCCATGACAAATGTCACAAGCTATAAATAAAGACATCTACCATTGTACTACACTGATTCATCTCCAGGTTGAACAAATGTTAATTACAGAGAATTTGAAAATGGGGCTGCTTAATGTCATTTTTAATTTAGCATGTTACAGTGTAAATGTTTTCCATTGTGTTAATTTACACCTGTTATCACAAGCTTCATTATTAGGTTTATAGTGGAACAGCTCTGGGTGACTCTGAAATTTGCTTAAAATGGCAGAAACAATTATAATTAGTAGGGCATGTTTACTTTAATTATATTTATTTCCTAGTCTAGTTTTATATGAAATGCACTATGGAAGTGTATGATTTAATTAGTGAGACCCATTTATCTCAAGCAATTTCTCAAATGAGTACTGGCTGCTTAAAAAATACAACAGATTCTTTCAGTGTTTCCTAAATTCCTTGGATGATATTTCTACAGACAGATACATCTATCTATGTCGAGATCTCTCACTCAAGACCCCAGAGAATTTTCCCATTTCCAAATACTACAATAACTACCAATAATAGCATTCAATTTTAAGAATTTTTAATGCCAAGCTTAAGATACAATATACAGAATTTAGGAATCTATAAGCACAGATATCTGTATTCAGAATTAACACAGGTTTTTATTTATTGATATTCAGACTCAAACTTGTAAATTTCAGTTTTAAAATCTATTTTAAATATATAAAAGCCAATTTCATTATTTTTGTTAAACAAGAAGGTCTTGTTTTTATTCTCTCTAGAGTCATTTCTCTGGAATCCAAAGTACAATTGACTCTTTTTTTCCCCAATACTGGGACACGGTAACCAACAGTGTGATAAATGATTCAGGCAAAGATCATCAATAAATGTTAAAACTCCTGGGAAAGACTGTTGGAGAACAGGATATTCACCTGGTCTCAAAAGATCACCCCACAGGGTATTCACTAATGACAAAAGTGCAGAAAAGCACATTTACAGTACAGACGTCCAATAGCCACAACTTTCACCAAGTGGCCAAACCCAACTTCCCCACCGAGGGGACAGACTGGCTTTGTTCGTGACGTGCTGCCGTGGGAAATCCGCTCCTGCCCTACGCGATGCTCTTGAATCCGACAGGAGGAAACAAACGGGCAAAAATAGACTGTGGGGCATTCCACAAGGCAACGAGCCTGGGCTTTTCAAAGCTGTCAATATCACAAAAGATTCTGGAACAGCTGGGAGACTATTCTAGAGTAAAAAGAAACTAAAGAGACATGACAATCAAATACAATGTGTGATCCATGACTGTATTCTGAATTTTTAAAATAAAAAGTACAAAACCCGAAACAGCTATAAGGAAAATTACTGAGAAAATCAGGGAAATTTGAATATGGACTGTATACTAGATACTATTATTATATCAAGGTTAAATTTTCCCAGTGTTGTAATGATTTTCGAGTATGTTAGAGACTAAATTAATTCTTAGGAGTAACAATGAACATGTTTAGGGATGAATTATCATGACTTACAACATTCTTTCAAACATTCAGAAAACAAACTGAGAGGGATGAAGCCCACATAGCAAAATGATGAAAAGTATTCAGTAGTGTTTACTGCACCACCTTCTCAACATTTCTATAAGCTTGACATTTTTTTTAAAATAAAAAACTGGGGAAATATAAGTTATCCAATGAGCAGCAGGGTGGGAGGTGAAATTATGAGAATTCTTCACACAGCTTTTTTTCTTATGTTTTTAATTTTGAAACAATTTCCAAACGCAAAGGACAGTTGCAAAAATAATGCAAACCCCATCCAGAGAACTCCAACACATCTCCATACCCCCAGATACCGAGATCCACCAATTTTAACATTTTGTCACATTTGCCATATCATTCGATCCATCTATCAATCCATCCACCTACCTATCAATTTTCTAAATATTTGAGTTATACATGTTAATACAACTTCTAACACACAGATTTTCAAGAAACACTGCTGTGTGACTCTGGATTTAAGATGTTAGTGTTAATATTAAACCCGTTAAAATGGTAGTGAGTAGCTACACTTGCAAATGGCTTCAGTCATTCAAAAATACATACTCACAATGCTCCCATGAAGCACATTCTAGCAACCTCACGCTTTCAGACCCCAGAAAGAAGTCATGCCTGAATAGCCAAGACAATTCCTCATAAAGACTCATGATTCTTTAGAAAAGATGTGTCTATAGAGTCTGTTTTGTTTAATTTTAAGATGGTTACTGTAAGTTGTGTGACAGTATTCTATAGTTGTAAAAACATACTTAAAAAAAAAAACAACAAAGAAAGTAAATGATCGTACATATACATGTAGGATTTTGCCTGACAGACAGAGGTCCCAAGAACCCGAGAGGCTCAGCCCCATTCCTCAGCAGTCGCCGCTGCCCCTACAGCACAGGTCAGCCTGACCACTCGGGCCAGCTGCCCGGTCACACACAGGGCAGCTGCTGAGAATGTCCCCAGGGGAGACCCCTCAGCAGGGTGACCGCTGCAGACTTGCGGCCGGGAGGGGACATCCCACCCAAGGAAGACCTGCAGGAGAGCGCGGCCTCTGATCCCCCTACTCAGAACAGAAGACCCACTGACCCACCAACCTGCTCGCTCTCCTCTGTGAGTGTCACCAAGCTTTCCAGTGCCCCTGTGATTCTTTTAGGAAGGTGGTAGTTTTTGTTTTTGTTTTTGTTTTTAATTAAATTTCTGATTTCTCTCCATGGCAAAGAGACTTTTTCTTCCAACTCAAACAGTCATTCCGGTAGTCTTATTTAAATATGGTTATCTTGGTGGTTAGGACAGATACAAAGCCCCTTTGTTTAATGTCCTCCCACACCCACCCCAGCCCTGGCTTTCAGCCTGCGGTAGACAAGGCTTAACTAAGGAGGTGAGAAGGTGTCTGGAGAAGGAGCCAGAAGATCCAGCCGACACTACTGGATTGGCTGCTGGTTACCTACAGGGGCTACTGGTTACCACAAAGAAGACCCTCCAATAAGGCTGCAGCCCATCTGCTTTCAACTCCACTCCCCAATTGGTACTGTAACTGCAGTGTTCTAGTACTGAGGAACAGATCTTCTGTCTTCAAAAAATGCAAGAATTAGGATGAGGCAAAACTTGTTATGAAAATCAAAAAAGGCTGACATTGAACCTGACAGTAGCGTCTTCCCACTCTCCTTTACCAAGCTGTAAAAACTTAAAAAGAAAAAACTAACATGGCTCACGTTACTTACCTCCCATTTATTTACAGAGTCAAAATTAAAACCCAGGGAACTTTATGGGGATAGATTATCTGTGGGTGTCTGCATGGGTCTGCACCTGAGTTTATATATGTGTAACACACACCATGTGTGAGCATGTGTGTGTGAGCACATGTGTGTTTCAAGGGAAAGCTAGGATAAGAAAAGGTTGCTGAAGCAGGGTAAGTTTCAGCAAATGTAACCATTGCCTTAGAAACCAGGAACCAGAGTAATTAGATTGCAATCTTTCCAGCACTGTGGGAGAGATTTGATCAATTAGAGCCAAGATCAGTTACATTATTTGGTTTACCTAAGTAATGGACCCCTAAATGCAATCAATACTTCTCCAGATGGCAGCAAGTCTTCGAGACCTGAGACGCATTCAACAAAAAAGACAAATGAATTTCCAAAGGGCCTTAGGATTTTCAATCACCAAATGGGGAAGGGGATTGGAGAGGTGGGGAAGAGGAAGGAAATACTTTTAAGCTTGCTATACGGATTCTTAATTTCCTTCCTTCCTGTGCTATTTGCACAGGTTGTGATTTCTGGTGATTTCATTTGTGTTTAGCTTTTTTGGCAGAGGTGAGGGTGAGGGACACAGTTCACATATGAATTAAATTCATTTTACCAAAGAGCCTTATTCCAAGGATGAGCAGCCACACCATTCAATTTCTTCTTAAAATTTCAGCATTAGAGCTTACTTGATAGGGGAAAGACTAAGGTTTCTATTCATAGTTTTTAAAAATTCACAAAACTTAAGTGGTGAAATTATGATGGAAAATTACAGAAGTAGCCTCCAGATCTCCCATCCTACCCCCTCCACATAACAGGCTATGGGGGGAGGGGTCAGACCTGGTTTGTTTGGGGCCCGCCTAGAGCTGACCATACCCTTCCTTGAAGGACTGCCCCAGCTTAGGACGTTTCTCCCAGGGCCCCATGTGAACATCAGGCTTCCCGGCTGCCTGCACTTGCTGAGCCTACGGGACTCCACCTCCAGGGCTGCGATTACAGAGACGCGTTCCTCAGTGCATGAGCTTACCAATGCATACCATTTAGACTAAAAATAATGGATGTGTGCATCCCAACAGAACACTTCCCAAAGTGCTTTTTTCCCCCTAAATTCATTCCCTATCATCCTAAACTAAATCTCGGGAAGGGGGGGCAGGCCAGGGATGACAGCACCTGCCAGCCCTCTCTCCGCCAGCTGCCTGTCTGTGTGAACGGTGAGCATGCACACCTGTAACACGCAAGACTCCCACCAGTGACTTAACACACTGGCAATAATTAGGAAGTTGAGCCACTAATTCCTGACTCCCACAAGACAAGGGCTTCCCTTAAAAGTTATGGGGAAGTGTGACAAGAGGCACAGTGGAGAGGGAGACATTTATCCTGGGTTTATTCTGCATAGCTTTTACATCGCTGTAGTAATGACAAAGAGAAGGTGAAGTGATCTAAGACAATAGGCTACCAAAAAATCATTTCTATTTACCTTTTATCATCAATTAGCTTCCTCTTGGCAGCAGCTGAAAAAGTATGTTTTACTTAAAAATCAGACTGTTGATAATTTATAAAACACCTGAACTGGGCTGGGTGGCAGTGGGCTAGCCACCGCGGAATCTCGAATTCTGCTGATGGCCAGGGGCTGAGAGTTGACTCTGAAAGCAGACTTCTGAGTAACTTTATTTTCATTCCCTAAAACCAGATGTTCTCCTGGCCACAGGGACGCTCCATTACAAACTGGCATCTAGGCTGCCCATTCAAATCATTTCCTTCCAAAACGGAGAAACTGCACCTGGAGCTGAGTCTTCATGAGGATGAAAATGGGGATAACAGCATGTACTTTGCAGAGCCGTCTGTGTTTACTAGGAACAACGTGCATCTATCAGAGACTCCGAGATAGTCCCTGACACGTGGTAGTAGTGCTGAGCTTCCCGAGACAACCATCAGAAGCAAAAGCCTCAAGGAAGAGCTTTCTGAGTGTCCAACATCCTTTGGGCCAAATCATCTGCTGTTGCAGCAAGAGGAGGCCATCTGCTGAGAACGCAAAGGGAAATCCTCCGTGGAGCTTCAGCGGTGGCCTTCGGCTCACCAATCATTTGCGCCAACATGGAATCCTGCCTGCTCCTCCTCTAGAGAGCCTGGAAGGATTGAATGCCATTTGGGACAGGTGAAGAGGCCTAGAGGATGTTTATGTATAAAATGAAGAGCTTAAGAGTCAAGCACATATGCCTACGGCTCACGTGGGGGCACTCGGACTGCCTCGGCACCTGGCTGGCATATCGTCCCCTCAGAATCGAACACCACAGCTGCCACGGGCTGTCGGTCTTTATCCTGCGTGAGGTCTCCCGTTCCGCGACATTGTTTCTTTCACTTCTTTTAACAGAGAGCACCCTAGAGGTCACTAACAGAGACCTCTACACCTACCGAACAGCCTGGCAGGACGAGCACGGGCTGCCAAGCAAGGAAAAACACATCTTGGAGCCACGGTGGCCAATGTCCACGCTGGGGGACCCTGGACAAGTGACAGCCTCTGAGCCTTATCCGTAAAATGGGCAACCTGGATGTGATCACCGGAGATGTTTCCCATTCAAACCTCTGCCAAACAGCCGTTCGATCTTTGCACAGACACCTTCGGGAGATCTTCCTCATGTGGCAGTTCATCCTGCTTCCAGGAGCAGAAGCCAGGCTCTAAAGCTGAACCACACAGAGAAAGCCCCACCTGTGAGGGGCTTATACTCTAACAGGTGTGACCACACCTGAGCAGAGCAAAGAGATGCTCTTATCCTCGCTTTTCATTATGATTACTTATACAGGCTGTGATCACCTCAGATTTTTATTGTTGTTGTATTTCATTGGGTTTTCCTGATTATATCATTATATTGAGCAATACTGAGTCTGTAACTAACCCCCTGCTGATTTTCACATGAATTGCAGTGAGGTCAAATAATCATCACTGACTACAACTTCTGCTGTGGACATCTAGTATGTATACACACACATTACTATATCCAACATCATCTTGTTAGCTTGACACCAGAAAGACGATTTCTTCCTCTCGTGTCTGTGTCACCAGGAAACGGGATTATCTACCATTATCTCTGCTAAAGCACATTAGATGGCACCCGGCCCAGTGCACAGCTCCCAGTGACACCCTCCCTGCAGGATGGTGGTCTCCAGCCCCGGAGCTTTTTAAAAATACCCATGCCAGGCCCAACCTCAGTAGGTACTAGGGATGGGGGTGGGCAGCAGAAGGTGGGCAGGAGCAAGCTAGGGCATTAGCAAGAACCTCTCAGCTGATTCCAGCATGCAGCCAGTGTTTTATCTAGGCCAGAGGTCAGCAAGCTTTTGTTGCAGAGAGCCAGAGAGCCAATCTATCAGGTTTTGTGAGCCAAATGGTTTCTGGCATAACTACTCAACTCCGCTAGTAGCATGGAAGCAGCCGTAAACAATGTGTAAATGTATGGGCTTGACTATGTTCTGATAAAACTTTATTTATAAAAATAGGCATGGGCTTATGGGCTGCAGGTCAAAGTCTGCCAATCAATCCATTCATCACCCCAGTTTTGAAATGTATGTGGCACCAAATATAAAGTCACGTAAAGCATTATGACCTGGCTCATATTTCTCCATCTTGTCCATGTCACGACAGATTCTCAAGTGGCTTGTTCAAATCAATACTCGCTCTCTCATCTGGCATTCCCCTCATGTGTCAGACCAGTAAGCCTATCCAAACAAGGAACAGACTTGTTCTCAGAGGATCTACTGTTTCCTAGTAATCACTGCTTCTTTTTCACATCCACAAACATCTGCTTCATATTGCTTCTACAATTTCATCAGAAACTGACTTAAGCGCATCCATCTGTAGTTTCTAAACCATACTTTCCCCACTTGAAAACTGGAACATGTTCATTGAAATCATCTACAACCTTCTGGCATCCTGTTCTCCTGATTCACAAAATATTATCTAAAGTGGTTCCACAATTACATCTGCAAGTTCTTTTCTGGGCCCAGGAGACCTAAATGCATTTTGTAGCAGCTCTCATTAGCTCTTCTATCGTGGGCTTTAATTTCTCCTAACCATGTTTATTCTACCCTTTCCAATTTGAAGATCATTCTTCCTGATAAAAGAAGATAAAAATCAAAGCAGGCATCCAGCAGTTCTTTCTCCATGTCATCTGTTTACACTACACCATCTGTTCTGAATAGGGCTATGGTATTTTTTTTTTTGCTCTAAATATAATTATTTGTAAACCCCTATATACAGGGGACAGTCTAGTATACATCTGTTGCCTCGGGCTACACGTTAAAACTTTTCACTCTTAAAAGTATCCAGTTTGGACAGCTGGTTCCATAGGTAAAGCTGATGGCATTCCACAGGCTTGAGAGGCTCTTAGGTCTCTCACACACTCAAGGAAAAGAAGACATTATCTCAACTGACATCTCTAACGAAAATGGGTTCATTTCCTGGATCTGCCACTTACTAGCTCCATGACTTTACAATAATTCACTTAATCGCTTTAACTCTCAGTGCTACTCTATGGAATTTTTGTGCCTATTAAATGACTAAACGTTTGATGAAAGCACTCAGCATGGCACACGTACCGCAGTATTACCTATTATTACTTGTATTGTTCCCAATGTCATTCACTCCTGCAAACCCCACCTCAGCCTGGTAGCATCTGTAACTCTATAGGCACACTCCACCCTCCCTTTCCACTACGCCTCATCCCTTTTCTAATCCAGTTTCGCTACTGGTTCAAACTCAACTCGACCTCCCCACAACTCCGCAAAGTCTCTCCCGTCTTGTCGAAGAAGTTGCATCTTCACCAGAAAGCTGGAAGTTTCTCCTCTGACAAAGCAGCAACCTGCACTGATAACCTATGTAATTTGCGAGCTGCTCTGGCAGGAAGGCAAACATATTCCATGAACCCCTCGGCATCGACATTTCCTGGAGTCAAAGATTAACTGCTATCCTTCATGGTTCCCTTGGGAACACACCTTGAAAAACGTGGGAGATTCTGCCTCTCAAATAGCTCTAATAAATCACCCTAGATACAAAATGAAAGGATTACATCAGCTTTCTGAGAAAAAGACTGACCTAAGGCATATTCAAATAGGGACATTAAAAAAGGGATCATGGAAGAAAAAAATGGGTGACGGCTGGGGTTTTAGTACCAACCACAAAAGTAACAATCACTGTTGAATGACTATCATGTGCCAAGAAATGGCATAAGAAGCATTTTACAAAAGTTATCTCAACAATTCTGCTGGAAATCAAGACTCAGAGGGAAGAAGTAAATTGCCCAAGAAACATAACTAGTAAATGGTAGAGATGGGATTCACTCCAAGCCTCCTGCACCCAAAGTTCACGCCCTTTCAGATCTACCACACTAGTATGAATTAAGAAGATACAAGCCTGTTTTGGTTTTTGACAGTTAAGAAATAACTATTAAAAAGATAAACATACATAATATTTACATAAAATTTAGAGAAAAGTATGACTCTTATTGATTAACTGATTATCTAATCTCTAATCAGAGATTTTGGATGATGAAAGTCAGATATCCCCAGTTGCTTTGTACCGAAGACATACGTAAAATACATGAGGACAATATCTTGAAGCAGGTAGCTACAATGAAGTATGCTTTGAGAAAACTCAAAGAAGGGGTCCTTCTGATTCATCCTATGTACCAGAGACAAAATGAGTCAAGACTATGAAGAGGCCCAGGATAAAGCATGTGGTTCCTGAATTTAGAAGATTCCTGAATTTTATCTTAGTCCATATACATGCTACATGTATGACCTTGCATAAGATATTTTGTGTCCCTAACTTTCAGGAGTTAAGTTTCTCTTCAAAACTGTACATCTTCCTTCAACAAATGGAAAAACGGTCTATTCACATGCAGACAACGAAGGTGGACCTTATTTTGGGGTGCCCTAAAACCACCTCCTCACCGGGAGACTCACTAGGAAGGCTCGTGGTACTGTGGCTAAGACATATCACGGTGACAGTCAGGACACACAGCCGGATCATATGGAAAAAGAGGCAGAGCCTGGGGGGACCCACGCGCAGGCCTCACCATGCCCCTCCTGGGCGGCAGTCAGGACACACGGGGCACACGCCTCCCCAAGCAACAAAAACACATGTGTGTGAGGTTTCTGCCCAGGGAAGCCCAGAAGACACTCCAGGTTTCTCCCTGGAGGCTGGTCACAGAGGCAACCTCTGCCTCGCCCGTACCAAAACCACAGACCCCCAGAAGGAAACAACATTCAGCATAAACCGCACCATTTGCACAACCAGGGGTGATGCCTCTTATCTCTTCGGGAAAGTGGGAAGACTCATGAAATCTGAGTTCCCAGACCCCAGCCAGGGGCCCATCCTGCCAGCAGGCCTCCCCTCGGACAGCAGTCTCAGGCCTGCAGGGTTAATCCTTTTCTGCATAGACCCTTCCTCACACAATACACAAAAACTAACTCAAAATAGACCCCAGACTGAAATGTAAAAATCAAAACTATAAAATCTCAGAAAATAAAGGAGTAAATCCTTGTGGCCTTGGTTAGTAAAGCCTTTTTAGATATGACACCAAAAGCACAAGCAACAAAAGAAAAACTAAGGAGACTTTGTAAAAATTAAAAACCTTTTGTTCTTCAAAGGGTATCATCAAGAAAGAGAAAGGACAACCCATAGAATAAGAAAAGATATTTGCAATCATCTATCTGAGAAGGGAATTATGTCCAGAAGTTACAAAGAACACTTACAACTCAATAATAAAAGAGAAATAACTCATTAAAAATGGGCAAAGGATTTAAATAAATATTTCTCCAGAGAAGATATACAAATGTCCAAAAATCAATAAAAAGATGCTCACCATCATTGTTCATCAGGGAACTGAAAATCAAACCCACAATGAAAATCAAATTCACACCCACTAGGACAGTTAGAATCAAAAAGAAAGACAAATACCAAGTGTTGGCAAAAGGGTGGAGAAATTGGAACTGTTATTCATTGCTGATGGGAAAGTAAAATAGTACAGTTGCTTTGGAAAACAGTCTGACATTGCCTCAACTGGTTAAACATATAGAGTTACCATATGAACTAGTAATTCCACTCCCAGGTACATACCAAAGAGAACAGAAATATATTTCCATACAAAAACTCGTACACAAATGTCCATAACAATATTATTCATAATAGCCAAAAAGTGGAAACAAGCAAAATACCTATCAACTGAAGAACGGAAAAACAAAATTTGGCATATGCACTCAATGGAATATTATTCAGCAATAAAAAGGAATAAAGCATTGATACACACTACAACATGCATGGACCTTGAAACTTACTAAGCGAAATAAACCAGACACAAATATGTCACATATTGTATGATTCTATTTACATAAAAGGCCAAGAATAGGCCAATCTACAGAGACAGAAAGTAGATTAGTAGTCGCCTAGGGGAATGATTGCTGATGGGTATAGATTTTCTTTGGGGAGTGAAAAAATGTTGTTAAAAGTGACTGTGGTGATGGTTGCACAGCTCTGTGAATACATTTTTATGGGTGAAAATATAGGTGAATTGTATGTTATGTGAATTATATCTAAATAGAACTATTTTAAAAAGAAAATTTTAATGTCCCCATCATTCCTTCTTAATCCAAGGTAAACAAAAAGACAATTAGAAAAAGGCGGCAAATTTTGGATCCAGAGGCCACACTGAGGCCCCCATTTGGCTGAAGAAATAGCCCAGAAACCAGATGTCAGGAGTGGAAGAATAATCCCGGGATCTGGCACTGAGGCCCTGCCAAAGCCTGTGAAAGAGGACAGCGGGAGCTTATCAGGCATGAAACACAGCAGCTTCCAACAGACAAGCTTTGATGCTCCCAACCATATGATGTGTTCCTTATGATCATAAATAAATTAGGTTTTGCAACCACCACAAAAAGCATATGACTAAATATATTAATCAGAGCCATCCATTAATATTTAGAAAGCACCGAGGGAAGTAGTATTCACCAAATACACTCTCTGTCTTGTTCAGTTCCACACTGGCCTTTGAGGACAGATAATTTCATACTAACTACCCAGCTTTGTGTTATCTACAAACCTGCCACCCTTACAGTCATTTGAGTGGTTAATAAAAATGGTGGGAAAATGGAGTGAAAGCCTTGGTGTTACAACAGGGAGTGCTTGCTCTATGCCAGGCAAGCTTTACATGCATTATCGTTTAGTTCTCACGACCACTCAATGTGGGCAAAAATTTTATAGATGGGGAAACTAAGGCACAGATCAAATTTGCTGAAGGTCACACAGCTGGAGGGAACAAAATTGGGCTTCAAACTTAATCATTCTAGCTCCAAAGACTAGCCCTTCACCCATCTGCTAAGTGCTCTCTCCTTAACTGTGCTGTGTGACAAGCCACCATTTCTCATCTTCTCTAGAAGGGCAAACGCAGATAACACTACATACATAATGTTTCCCTGAGCAATTAGGGAAATTTCTTAAATTTGTATTTACTTATTTTTATTTTAGAACTTTTTATTTAAATAAACTTTTTATTTTAAAAGTTTTAGGTTTTCACTTGCGGATCACACCCCCTTTATCTAGTGTATGGATGGATGAGTAGAAAAATGGGGATAAAAACTAAGTGACAAATAGGATGGGATGGGGGATGGTTTCGGTGTTCTTTTTTCATTTTTATTTTTTATTCTGATTCTGATTCTTTCTGATGTAAGGAAAATGTTCAGAAATAGATTGTGGTGGTAAACGCGTAACTAGATGATCATACTGTGAACAGCTGACTGTATACCATGGATGATTGTATGTTATGTGATTGTGTTTGAATGAAACTGAATAAAAAAATAAATAAAATAAA
>PVKY010008593.1:0-13956 GCA_004027775.1 Bradypus variegatus
GGAGAGGGGTGGTAGTTTATATACATCCCTGATGTTAACAGGGGACATAATCTTCAAGGCTGAGTGCTATCTGGAAGACCTCGCCCATTCATTACTTAGAAACTGTTCCGTGTTCTGATCTGCCTCCTGCTAACAAATCCATCCCAGTTTCACGAGCTGGCACTAGTGGCTGTCCTTTGCAGCCTCACTGGGTTTCACTGTTATTATCATTCTCATGTCTCTGGGTTTCATTTAACCATGTAAAGGCCTTGGGGCTATTTACAAGTCCAGCTAGGGACTGCTTTCTAAGTTGAACATTGCAAATACTTACATAATAGCACGGGCCCCTAATGTTCTATGGCAAATGTTTTCATTCATTTGGTTGTCTGCACAGAAATAACTAGGATAACCGGAAAAAATAGTGAACTGTTGGAAAACATCTTCTGGTGCCATTCATATGCGTATTCAGGATTGGATTTGGAAAAAGCAAGAGAGAGAGAGAAACAAAGTGTGTGTATGCAACGTGTGTGTTTAGGGGACTGCAGATTCCAGGATTGGAACTTGGCAGGAACATCCCTGAGCAAGCCTCAGTAGCTGACGCTCAAGTTTCTTCATGTGTGCACCGGCACCTGCGTCCCAGGGGCTCCCACCCGTAGCAGAGGCCAGGTGCACTGACATGAGGATTAGGAAAAGGTAGAGCCTTGCTACTCAAAGCGTTATCCGTACACCACAACATGGGCTTGCTTATTAGAGATGCAGATGTTCAGGCTGTCCCACACCCATTCAATCCTGCAGTTTAATAAGATCCCCACGTCATTCGGATGAACATTAAAGTCTGAGAAGCACCAGTATTTCTTAGCCCGGGCTACATGTTAGAATCACCTGGGGAAGTTTTATAAAACTTCAGTCCAATTAAATCACAATTTCTAGAGCTGGAGCCCAGCCTTTGGAATTCTAACTATCCCTACTAATTTCAGTGTGCTGCCAGGGTTGCGACTACCAGCCTAGAAGAATGATCCTATACTGAGCATCTACTATGCACCAAGCACTGATGAGAGGTTTCACAGAGGCCTTCTTTATTCTTACCACCACCCTGCAGGGGTTGGCACAGCTCTCCCCATTTTAGAGTTGGCTTTCCCCAATCCAACAGCTTCCATGTAAGAGCTGGCAGTTGAACCCAGAGCCTGAGCTCCAGGCATCACCCACCCGGCTTCTCAACAGCAGCAATATTCCCATATCTGAGGACCACTGGCAAGCCAGGAAAGCAGTCATAAAGTGGAGGAAGCCCAGGCTCAAGGAATGCAATGTTCATCTTACAAACAAACAAGCCGACCAGGCTGGAGGGGACTGGTGGGCAGCTGGAGCACAGAGTTGGGAGTGTAGCCACCGTGCAGCTGGAGAGGTCTTGGTCAAACTGGGCAGTGCCCTCCATGGACAAGCCAGGTGCAGCAGCCCAGCACTCAAAAGACCCACCACCTGGAGAGAAGCCAGGCCAGGCAGGTGAAGAATTGCAGCCAGGTTTAATGGGACATTTATGAACAAAACGTATTTATTAGTAAACTATAATTATAGGACAGCAGGTGCCCAGGATGGGAGTCAGGGGAAGCAGGTAACATGGAGTCCCATCTTCTAATGCCCTCCATGAGCAAACAGTTTGCAACAAAAACATCCCTGCTGTCAACACTGGGGTTTAAAAGAGACCTGGGTTTCTAGAACATAAGCAGTAATCCTAATGCCTGCTGCTAATTGAAGGTTTCGTAATTTACAGGGTACTCTCACAGATACTAACACATTTATCACAACCACCCTATGAGCAAGCCTTTTTCTTTGTCCCATTTTATAGAAGAGGTATCTGATGCTTAGGGGACATTGTGCAGCAAGCCCAAGGTCACACAGTTGGTGACTAGGTCGCGGAGCTGGGATTTGAACTTCAACCCCGGGATGGGAGTTCAGTGCCCCTGACCCTTGCCCCCAGGCTAATGCCATTCAGTTGAAAAGCTGATCCTGCCAGAAAACTTTCCCTTCACCTCTGGAACTCCCTTTGCCGCCAGTGTTCAGAGTCTGTATTCCTAACCATTTACATCCTACAGGCTAGCCGAACTCTTTAAGACTCTTGTGGTTTCCTGGTGCAGGCCCTCTCTGAGACTTAAGTGCCCAGGAGAGACAGAGAGCAGGTGAAAGTTGAAGAGTCTACACCTGAGTACACACAGAGACGGACACACACATACTATATTTCAATAGCAGGACATTCTCAGGGTCTTTAAGTTGCCCCAAATTTCTGGGTGGAAGTCATGAGCAGAAGTGATCACAAATAGCTCAAATATGGCTCCAGAGCTATAAGCATCATCACCAACTTGCAGAAGATTAAGGAATCTGGGAACAAATTAGCCTGGTATAGAAAGTGACTTAAGGAGAAGTCTCAGAGACAAGTCAGAGGAGCCAACAAGTTTAAATCCTATAAAGTTTTTTAATCAAATTACACTATTATTTGAAATTGGCAGAACACCAGTGGATTTAGTCCAAAGACATAATTTATGATTTTTTTTTTTTGGTTTTCTTTTTTAAGGGCATTAGGGTTTTAGTTCCTTGTTTCCTTCTTTTTGAAGGTTTTTTTTTTTTTTTTTTTGGCAATACATCGTTTTCTTTGCTCAAATCTGTTTCCATCGAAAATGGAACCAGTCCCAGGCAGCTCTACACCTCCCATCTCCTCACCCCTAAGAAGAACTCTCTCCCTGATTAAACAAGCCAGCCCTTTGGCCACAAGCAACATAACGCAATTTTGTGCCAATGGTTTTCTCCTCTGTCTGGTTCTCCACTAACAGTTCAGTTATTAGCCTTCAGGGAAAGAGGGGGCAAAATCCCTCACTGCAGAATCACCCCCGAGACTAAGGGTGAAGTCTCCCTGCGCACAGGCTGCCCGGACGCAGGACCCCTGCGTGCCCTTTTGGATTTCCTCCCCCACACCCCACCTGCATCTTGCTGATTCGCTTTCTCTCTGCCTCTCAACCTGCCTTCTCAGGGAGCCCCAGCAAGGCCAGACAGGGCCCTGGGAGTGTGCAAATTCATGCGACTCCCCTCCCACAGGCCCTGAGAAATCCTGGAGATCAAAGAGCACAGGGTCCCTTCTCCTCCACAAACCACGATTCATCAAGCCGCCCCGCCTGGCTCACAGTGAGATCAAACCAGGCACCCTGCCAGCTGAGGGGTAAAGCCGGCCTTCAAGCGGCCTCATTAAATTTCCTTTCCCCCTTTCTTTCCCTGCTGACTCCTGTCCTGGGAGCATCTCTCTTGCAGCTTTCTTGCAGCTCTCTTTTCCTCTCTCTTCCTCCCTCCTTCCACCAGCCTCTCAGTATCCCTTTTACTCTATTTCCTTTCTCCACACTGTCTTTCTCGTCCCTTACTCCCTCCATAATCTACTTTCTTTCTCCCAATGCTCTATCTGCTCTGCTCTCTCTGCTCAACTTGTTCAAAACTCCATGGCCCTCAGACTCCCTTGCTTGGAGACACCCTCCTGGGCCCTCCCTCTCAGCCTTAGAAAGTTCCAGAAGGAAGTCATCTGTGGCACTGGTACCAGGCTGCAGGGGTGCGGGAGAGCGGGTTGCCCCAGCCCCGGAGGCCGAGAATGAGCTCACCACTGCTGACGCGCACACTCACCTGGCCTCTCCAGCATCACACACATGTGTGGCACATGCACGTCACATCTGGGTTACAACTCATGTCCCAAACACTCAGGCCTCAAACACTCAGAGGGCAGCTTCTCACTGTCGGACCAGCTGGCCGGGGTCCTCGCTTTAGGACAGTTTGTAAGCCCCCACCCAAAGACCCAGTTTCACCCATGAACAAGAAATAGGGAATATAAGCTAGAAGTTGGAAGGCGGAAACATTGGATCCTGCCTCCTGGTCGGCTGCTGCATGGAGAATATTTACTTCGGTTGTCTAAGGATTATTTTTATGTCTTTTTTCCTACAACAAACACCGGTTTAAAAAAAAAGCAAAAAGCAAAGGCAGTCTGCAGAGGACCGTCCTCCCTTTCTTGGTCTCACTATTTATATATATAAATCTATGTCTTTTTTAACTTGTTTTTTATTTCAGTGGTTCTTAAAGCACACAGGCATGAGAAAACACAGATGGAGTGGAGCAGACCGTGTTGGAGCTCTGCACAGAAAGACATCGCACCACTTTACAGATTTTTAGAAGACTTGGAAGACCTCAAGTAGTGTAAAGAGGGTTGGGGTTGGGGTTGGGGTTGGGGTGTTTTTTGTTGTTGTTCTTTTCTTTCTTATGGAGTTGTGATTATCTCCTTGGCTCCTCTCTCAATTCTAGCTCCATATCCCTGGCATCAACCTGCTGAGGGGGGCCCCAGGTCCCCTGTCCCCGGCGACTGGGCCACCACGGCTGTCCCGGGTTTGGCCACACCTCTACCTGCCTATGTTTCCCCAGCTGTGTTGAGGCCAGCCTGGATGGGAGGAGAAGCCGTCCATCACCCCAGCAGCCCCAGAGGCCTGAACAGGGGGCGCGCAGGGTCAGCATCACTGCGCCCTTGAGCAGGTGGGAGAGGTGGCTTGCAGGGATTACAAATGGTTGAGATATCAGTGCTGGGCTTGACGAATGGTGCAGAAAGAGGAGCAGAAGGCAGGCAAGCTTCAAGCACCGGCACACGCCGTCCTCCGTGCCGCCTCTGGCATCGGCTCAGAGGGCCTGCTCGCCCGTCTTCCACCAGTCCTTCCAGCCCCCACCCACCCCTCTCTCCCCTGCTTTCTTGTCCTTGCCCGCTCACAGCCCATCAGTCAAGCCGTGCCCCGGAGCTGACCTTTTGCAGAGAACAGCCAGCGTAAGAGAACAATTTTCTTCCTGAAAAACCTCACCAAGGAATTTCACGAATGCTGGCAGGCCTGCTGGTGAATGGTGAGCCCCCACTGCTTCCCAGGCTCCTCACCCCTGAGTCTTGTCAGCTTGGGCAAGAAGGGGAGCATGTGGCTCCATTTCTTCCGCAGTGCTCCTCAGTCTGGGTCTCCTGCCCCCCAGGAAGGTCCGGCTGGGTCTAACAGTCACCTGCTGAGCTGCAGGGTGCTCGTCTCATGCTGGGGCTCCACCCTCCACTTCTGCACAGTCTTGTCTTTTGAAAGCAGCAGTGAAAGTTCCAGAAAGGTACTGCGGCCTACTTTTGGAGAAAAGCTAAAATCAGTGGAACAGACTGGAGAATACTCGGTGGTGGCATGAACTGGAATGCGGAGGGGAAGTTTTCTGGGCTTGGGTAAGGGAGGGACACATCTTCAGGTAGTATCTGTCCATCTCCTCGGGGCTCCTTTTCGGAGACCACACAGGTTGCCAGTCACACCACTGCAGCAGTACAATAGCAGGGAGGGTGGGGGCGGGGTGGGGCAAACGGCCATGGAAGACGTTTAATAGAATTGCTATTAGGCCTCAAGTTAATGAATCACAACTGCAAGAAATCATGATAATCCAGCCAGCATTAGTGACAGATTAGCTTCAAAGCTGCCATAAAAGTGCCATAATGCTTACCTAACAGTGTGATTAATTTTCCCAGTACATAATGGCTTGCTGGGGGAACCAGGCATAACACAGGTCTGACAGAAAGCCATGCCGAGATCCCCAGGGCGCCAGGGGTGCCCCCACCCAGGCTTCTGGTCCACCTGGAGGTGACTGCCCTCCCTGGATCGAGGGCCAACGAGGCAGCTGCTCAGGTTTATCCCAAAGCCTGTCTCCAGAGAAAAGGGAGGGCTAGTCCCCTGCAGTCCCTCCGTACTTTGCTCCTCCCCAAATGGCAGCTGTCCCAGAGCAACCAGGAAGTCACAGAGCCCAAACGCCCAAGACCGGAGCATCTTGTTCCTGGAGCGTTGCCTGGAGAGCCCTGTCCCACTTCCCTGAGCAAAGGACCCCGACTCTGCTCCTCGTTAGCTGTGTGACCTGGCAAATCAGGGAGCCTCTCTGGGCTCAGGAGGTCAGGCCAGTCACCTGCAGCCTTAACCACTGGACCACCTCCTTATAAAACACCCCAGACTGATCCATTACCAACTCACGTTCCAGGATCTTTATAGTCATTCCTTCATTTATGACTCCCAACAACCCTGTGAGCTAGTGACTACCATTGCCTTCACTTTACAGTTGGGGAAACTGAGGCTCAGGGAGGTGAGGAAACTAGCCCACGGCAAATGGGTGGTAAATGAGGGGCCAGGCAATAGCCCCCAGTTCCTTGCTTCAGCCAGCCTTCTTCAGCCCGGGCACCATCAGTTTAATCTCAGGGAAAGGAATCTTGGGAGAAGCGAATGCCTCTAGGAGGAATAGAGAGGCTCAGCTCTGCTGGAATGTTCCCCCACCACGTGGAGAAACCACAACCTGGGAGGCAGGAGGCCTGAACTGTACTTAACCACAACCGGTTTTAGTTTCAGTTTCTTTTCTGTACAATGGGCATAATAACAATAATAAAATAATAATAATAACTTGCCTGCCTGGCAATGGGAAACTGAGTGTCTTGACCCCCAGAGGCTCAGCTCTACCTTTTCACCACTCTAACTAGAGCCAGGGCCTTTTCCTGAAGCGTCCCCACAGACTCTACTCCAGAACCTGCCCCCACCCCACCCCAACCACAGTCGGTCGGCCCATCTTCCCATAAATACGGAGGCAATAAACGCAAAGCCCAGGCCCGAAGGGGATTCTCTCAGCCACGTTCATCTCTATCATGTTGAAGAAAACCCCTCAGAGACCTGAGTCACTGCTGTGGCAGGCAGGGAGCCTCTGGTCTGATGACCTAGAGATACACAGCCCTCTCTCCAGCAGCCCTTGCTTCCAGCCCACACCACTCCAGGGGGTCCCAAAGAATGGGGCTCCCATCAGACTGCCCACCAACACCCTGAAAAAGGGAGACTTGATACTCTGCTGCCAAAGCATCAATAAGCTCCAAACTTTTCCAAAGTCTGTATGCCTTTCAAGTTCCAGAGTCAAACGGCAAGCCATCATTCAATCAGCAAATATTTACGCTTCCAGGGCACTGTGGGAAAGGCCTAGAAGATTCACTTCACCCCTTTACAAACCCGGTGCAACAGACTACCAAAGATTTGGGTTGGCTCTGGATGGCTCCCTTTCTGATTGCCCACATGCTCTTGTCTGAACCCACTGCCTGACGTGTAGCAAGCAATCCCTCACACCTCCGCCACAAAGTCACAAAATCTAGGGTTGGAAGAGATCTCAGAGATCACCTCTTCCACCCTTCCCCAAACCTACACCCAACTGCTATTGACTCCTCTTGTGTCAAATACATAGTTCTTATTTCAACATGCTGTGCCCAGTGAAAGCTCAATAAATATTTATTGATGATGGCGCCAATGATGAATTAACAGCCAAAGCTATAAAATCAAAGTTTCGCACACGGAGACATCCTGGTGAGAAAGAAACTGCTACATAAAGCTTGAAATTTTTAAAAATGACAAGTGTTCACACACACACACACACACACACACACACATACACACACACTCGGTGGCAGAGTAAGGACCACAGTTCTCAAGGAATCACATTGGAATATAAGAAATGTCCTTCTTATAGAATATTCTTAGGTTGAATTATGTAGCCCAGGACAAAAAAAAAATGTGTTCTTAATCTTAATCCATTCCTGTGGGTGTGAACCCATTATAAATAGGAACTTATAAAAGATGTTCTTTTTAGTTAAGGTGTGGCCCAACTGAATGAGGTCAGGCCTTAATCCTATTACTGGAGGCTTTATGAAAAGAAAGCCACCATGGAGGAGTGGAAGCCAGAAGTCAACAGAACCTGGTACAGAAAGGAGAGGACACCACATGTGCCTTGCCATGTGACAGAAAAGTCGAGGATTCAAGGATCACTCACCAGCAGCCAGCTCTAGAACACCACAGTCTTTGGGGACAAAGCACCATCTTGCTGATACCTTTTTTGGACTTCTCCTAACCTCAAAACCATGAGTGAATAAATTCTCATTGCATGGCATTTGTCATAGCAGTCAGGAAACTAAGACAATCTTCCTGCCTTTGTGGAAGGGTGTGCTCAGCTGCTCAGAGGCCAATCAGCCCAGGCTATTGGGATCTGCCTGACCCCGGACCCAGGGTCTTACTTTGTCCCCTTGCCAGAAGCAAGGGTTCATGCAAGCAAAACGGCATTGCTGAGTGCTTTATCGGTGTTCCAGATGGAGTGAAGTAAGTGCAATAACATAGACAATTCTGTTCAAGGAAAAAGATTCAAGGCAGGACAGAGAGCTTGAACAAGAATTAAAAAAAAAAAAAAGATTGTGTATACCTAGAAAATGCTGGGGTGCTGGGGCATATCACCATAAAAATGTCAACAACTTCGAGGCTTGGTAGGTAGAGACCAGTTATCACTAGCCTACCACACCACGCAGCCCCTGACCCACCCCAACGTGTTTGTATGTGTGATCATACTCACTGTTCATCTAAGGGCCTCCCATGCTTCTATAGAACCAACCAACAGAGGTAACTTTTCCTTATCTGGACTGCCTGCAGGCCCTCCAACAGCAGCAAAGAGGCATGGGAGCTCACTGCTGTAGCTCTGCTCAATCTCCATCTCATTTGGCTCTTTGTGCAAGTTCAGGAAAGCCTGTTGGGGCCTTTTCCAACTGAACCACAGAGCAACCTGGAGTTCAATCAAAAAGAGACATTGCTCCTCCTGAAACCAAGCAAGAGAAAACCATTTACAAGCAGTAAGGTAGGTCAGCTAAAGAAATATCTGGCCTGCTTGAAAAGAGAAAAACAGGGAAGGCCTTGAAGAAATGGATTCAAGTGAATGCTGAGCACACCGAGATTGAATATATAACGCACTTCACCTGAGCCTGTCCTGTAACCTGAGAGTCTGTCACACTTGAGGAAGCAGGAAGGTGCATCCTTCCTGCTCTGATGCAGTATTCTGATGCAGTAGGTGGCAGGGTGGGTGGGAGAGGCACAGGGTCAGAACAGAAGTGGAAAGGGAAAGGCCATTGTATTAGGGTTCTCTAGGGAAACAGAATAAACAAGAGATATCTATAAATATAAGGTTTATAAAAGTGTCTCATGCAACTGTGGGTATGCATGAGTCCAAATTTTGTAGGTCAGGCAGCAGACTGGTAACTCCAATGAAGATGTTCAATGAACTTCTCAGGAAATGAACTGGCAACTTCAACAAACTCCTCAGGAAAGGCTTCGCTGGTCAGCCAAAGAAGAAGTGAAGGTCCTCTATCTGTCTCGCTTAAAAGTCATCAACTGATTGCATTCTCTCATTGTGGAAAACACGCCCTTTGTTGATGTCATCAGTCACAGCTGCAGCCAATTGACTGATGATTTAACAAACCAGCCTGTTGGTTTATTAACCAGCCACAAACGTCCTCACAGCAATGGTTAGGCCAGTGCTTGCTTGACCAGACACCTGGGTACCATCTCTTGGCCAAGTTGACACATGAACCCAACCACCACAGCCATGAAAACCAAAGACCCAGTCTTAAAAGGACACTTCCACACAACCCTTTCCCCACTTTGAGCTTTTGGGTGATGGTGACCAAAGATCTCCAAAAAAGCAGACCAGGGAGGTACAACATGGGTACCTCCACTGTGACCATCCCTCTCCTGGACTCCATGTATTCTCCATCTTCAGCTCTTGTCTTTTTTCCAGTCCTCAGGAACCCCATATTTGGGCACCATGCTGGTGGTTGACCAGAAAACCTGGGATAAGAAGGCAGAAAGAGAGAATCTCTCAGTAACAAACGTTCAGTGGCACTGCCCTCCGCAGAGCACGCTGCTAGGTAAGTGAACACAGTAGAGTTCTTCCTGTAGAAGATCACAATATGTCCATGAACAGAAATAGGACCCACAGTCCAGGTGGCAAGACTCACTGGCCTGTTCCCAGCCCGGGCCTGGATTCCCAGCTGCTTGCTGAAGACTGCCTCACCATTCTGTTCAAAGTTTTAGAATTTGTTCCTGCTCAGATGGGATGTCTGATTTTGCCATGGCCAGCATTTTCTGCACACGGGGACCTGGTACACTTTTATAGGAACCCAGTGTTTCCCCAGGGCCAGACTCTAATGCTGTCCAGATGCAGAAACACAGAAGGGCTATTCAAAAACAACCGAAATATCAACACACTTTGAAAGCGGTCTGTTAGCACTTGTCATAAGCACAATAAACAAAACAATGAAACGATCAGAAAGAACCGTGAGACAGTCAGGCCTTAGGAACTTGGCTTTGATGACTTAGAAAAGCAAAGAAAGGGGGCAGAGCCAGTTCCCACTTGGGCTGAGGCTTGTTTGTTCTACTTATCTGGAGGCAGAGCTAACAATCCTCATCGTGAGGAAAGGACCTAGAAGTTTCTCCTTTGTCACTGGCCTCTTTTGCAGACAGGTACTGCCTTCTGGAAGTGGTCAGTTTCTCCACATGGTCCATAAAACACCCATTTATATGGCGCCACTCCTATCTGTTGAAAGACCCTTGTTCCCACTGTGGTCACAACACAAGTTTATTTGCAGGAGTCCTTACGTGGGTGGGCTCAGGGAAATAAAGCCTGCACTGGTGGGAGGGGACACAAGAGAACCCTGTTGCCGTCAATCCCTCCTCAACAGCTCAGATACCCCAACTTTGGGTTGGTGCAGCTACAGAGACATTTGCCCTGCCCTGCAGAGGAAGAGGCTCAAAGAGAAATGTCAACTGTCCAGCTGGCAGACGCTGCACACAGCCTTCCAATTTGAGTTGTGGGGTGAAGCCAGTGCTGCCCCCCCCCAAGGGAGACAAGGCTTCCTGCTCATCTCCATCGCTCAAGGTTGTTTCCCACTGTCCCAGTGCTTGGGCTCTGCTTAATTCCCACAGTGGGTGCCGGCCAATACATCTATCAAATTACCTGCCAGTGATCTAAGTGAGCATAGTCTGTTTGGGTGCAGTCTTCGGGTATTTGACCTTTGGTCAAGCAAAACAGGGGATTCACCAAAGGGGACTGGGCCGGGGGACTGGGGATCAGGCCCAGCTGTCTACTGTGAGAGTCAGGGGCCTGAGAAGCCAACGTGAGCTACTGGCATGAGTGGCAACCCGGGAGGCCAGCCCCAGGCACTGGTCCTCTGCCCAGCTCTGTGGTCCTAAACCAGTTTCTGGCAGTCCACTGAGCCCTATGAGCAGATGAATCAAAAGACTCCACTCTGTCTCTCCTCTTAATTGAGAAAGGAGAAGAAAACAAAACAAAGCAAAATGAGATGTCAGAACAAAGGAGGCAAACATGCCTCAAGCAGGAACTCTCCCATCCTGTTGCAGGCCTGGAGACCAAAATCTGTCCTGCCTTTCTCCTCTTCCTCCACTGCAGAACAGATGCAGTCCCTACTGGGTCAATCTGAACCCACCTGCTTCTCGGGAACAAAGAACAATTCAGCAACCATTGATAAATATTCATTTAACACCTTCAGTGTGCCTAATTCACTGCCTCTTTAACGACTTCAAACATATGAACAGGTGGGAATAATCTTGGCACAAAAGCCTCCCACTTCCCCAGATACTTTCCACCCTATTGTGCAGCTCCTAGCACCAAGAGCCCACCTCCCCTTCGTTGCCAGAAGGCCTCCTAGCCACGTGGGCACAGAAACAGTGAGAACCCAGGAAGTTTCAGGCTCAAGTGCCTTCCAGAACGTCCACCTCTCTATTGATCGGCCTCCCATGTGAAGAAAAAAGGGCCTGAATTTCTGTAGTCAAGGCCTTGTGATTCAAATCCCATCTTTTGCACTTACTAGCTGTGAGGCTCAGGGGAGCGAAGGCCTGATCCTATGACTGTTGTGAAGACCAAATAAGATTATGGGAGCAATGTCCCAGGCTGAGCACCCAGCACAGAGTGTGCACAATAAACATTAGCTTCTTTATTCTCATCTCCACACCCACACAGCTGCTGATCAATCAATAGACAAGTATTTTTTGGAAGTCAATTAAGTGCCCAGTACAATAGGAGTTCAAGGGCTACAGACAGACAAGCCAAGGTTGCTGCCTTGGGGGATCTCCCAGAATCTTAGAGAAGACAAGCAGATAATTTACATATAGGAAGAAAACGCATCCATACAGAAATGCACTTGTTCTAATAAGGAGGCAATACAGTGGGTCACTGGTTTAGAGTTCAGGTTGGAAGAACAGAGCAGAGGGTAGGTTCCATTCTGAGAAGGCTTCCTGGAGGAGGTGATGCTTCCACTGAGTCTTCAAGAGTGCACTGGCCTTAACCAGTGGGAAGAGCCTGCTTGCACAGAAAACAGCATGGCACAGGTGCCAGGCATGAAAGAGCATAGTGGAATCTACAAGCAATCTAGGATTCATAGAATAAAAATTAAGTCAGGGAGAGGCGGGAGACAGAGGCAACTGATCTTGTGGGACCAAACACAACCCAGAAAATCCACCCAAGGGCAATGTGAAACTTTGTAAAAGACCACGCACGTCAGCCCCCTCCCCAGGCCTCCAAGTCACTGGACCTGGTCAGGAGAGCACCCGAAATAATATTTCCCAGGATATTCCTCTGGGGAATACCCTATCACATGGCACGCTAACCCATGTGTCTGCAAGATTTCCAGCCTACTTTGAGAACCCGGCAACCATGCCTGTGAACTCTGACCCCAACCATCCCAGCAGGGGCTGGGGAATCATTCCCATCTTCAAAGGTCCTGGTAAATGTTCGCCAACAGCCTCCTCCCAGTGCCCACCCCTCGCCTCCTCCCCCTCTGGGCCACTGGGGTCAGGACCAGGGGTCACACCTGGCTGGGCCTAGCCCTGCATCTCTCCCATGGGGTCATCTGCTGGCTTCCCCTCCCCACACACGCACTTGGGCCCAGATGCAGGGGGGCCCCAGATGCCTTCGTAGGGGCCTTTCCACAAACAGGCTTGGGTCTGCCGCGCTGGAAGGAGCGCTGGGTTCTGGGTTAGGGTAGGGGGCGGGGCAGGCCCTGTCGAGCAGGGTCAGCAGCTCAAGGGGCTGCCCCCATCAGACAGGTTTCAACGACCTCTCCCTGACCCCAGTAAGCTCCAGTTGTTCCTCTGATCTCCTCCGAGTTGGAGGCCTGTTAACTTTTACCAGACTGCTTTGACATGGCCAGCTAAAAAGAACCTGAGAAAGAGGTTCACGCAAGTGTCAGGGCCTCAGGCACTCCCCAGCCTCAGCACGAGAGGTGTGAGGAAAGGGGTGTGGTGCTCAGAAAAGCAAAAGGGGGAGACTGAGCACAGTTTCTGAGGATCCCCTGAGAGTTAGGGCCTGGCCACAGCAGAGCTAAGCCTGGGAGCCAAGGGTTGGTAGCTCCGAGCTTTGCCGTCAACGCTGATAAAATGGACCCTGGGGTATGGGCCTCACGTGAAGGCCGGTGCTGCCCGCAACTGCTGTTTGAGATGCAGTTCATTAGGATTTACTTCTATTAACCATCAGCTCAGCCCCCCTATCTTACCTTTTCCCAGTGCCGCTCCTGAGCAAAGTTCTTTGAACGCTCCTAGCTGAAAGGAAGCAGGCCCGGGCAGGTTCCACGGACTGTGAGTCAGGGGTGGGTTTTCGCCTCAGCCCTAAGCTAGGGAGCTGCGTGGCTTGGGAAGATCAGGTAACTGTTCTGTGCCTCGGTTTCCCCACTTGTGAAACAGGTAGTTCTCTAAGATGGCACCTTAATTCAAGGGTTTCACTGCCTTCCGTTTCTTCCTACAAAACCCTGGGGGATTCTTCTGCTTTACCCACAGAACTCTATAGCCAATGGGGATCATCCAGCCCAAAAACTGTATTTTAAAATGAGACAGCTGGAATCCAGAGAGGTAGACTGGCTAAGTGACCCTTGAGCGGGATGCCTAAAGGCAGAGCCAAGCCTGGAACTTGGGTTTCCTGGCCGTTTGTTCTTTAGGCTGTGCGTAGCTCCCCGTCAAATGACCCCTGAGCTCAAAATCCCTGGCCACCCCACCTCCTGAGAGGGCACAGATCAAATTCCTTGCCTGGCATTCAAGGCCTACCTGCCCTGGCCTA
>PVKY010008594.1:0-13946 GCA_004027775.1 Bradypus variegatus
TAAGCAAATACAGTAGGACCTTTTTTTATGTGACCAATACATTCCAATACCCTTCACATAAGTTGAAAATCGTGCATAATAGCAAACCCTATTATTTAATAAGTATTTCTTATACTGACATAACTATTACATGTTTTTATAAATAAGGCAAATAAACATCTTAGTAACAATAAGTAAACAAAATTAATCATAGAAGTATTTTTAAGAAATTTAATTCTCTCTCTCTCTGCCTTTATTATTATTTTTTTGATTGTCAATTGCATATACCTGAATTTGTGTGTTGAGTGTGTGTAAAATGAGGACCTATTGTATCATGCAGTAGGTTGGTAAGTGGGAATTTACTGGCTCATGGTTTTGAAGAGAAGTCCAAATCAAGGCATTATCAAGGCAAGGCTTTCTTCCTGAAGACAGGTGTTCTGGGGCTGGCTGCTGGTCATCCTTGGTTCTGGGCTCCTCTGTCACATGGCAATGAACTTGGTGGCCTCTCCTGAATTCTCCTTTCTCTTTCAGCTTCCCCTAATCTTCAACTCTTGCTCCCTATGGCTTTGTCTCTCTTTGTTTGAATTTCATTCCTCTTATAAAGGACTCCAGTAATAGGATTAAGACCCATCCTGATTGAGTTGGACCAAGCCTTAACTGAAATGACCTCATCAAAAAGTCTTACTTACAATGTATTCACACCCATAGGAATGGATTAGGTTTAAGAATATGTTTTTCTGGGGCTTCAAAGAACCACAAGCATTTTTGTGTGGGTCTATTTATGGGTTGTCTAGTCTGTTTCATTGATCTATGTGTCTATCACTCTGCTAATACCACACTGTCTTGATTACTGTAGCTATATATTAAGCCTTAATATTAGATAGAGTAATTCCTTCCACTTTATTTAGCCCTTTTAGGTCACTTGTCTTTCCATATGCATTTTAGAAAAAGCTTGTCTATCTCTACAAAAATCCTGGTACAGATTTTGATAGAAATTGCATTAAACCTACAGATAAGTTCGGGGAGAATCAACACCTTTACTATTTGAGTCTTATGATGGATGAACATTGTGTGTTTATTTACATTTTCTTTGATTTTTTGTTAGAATTTCATAGTTTTTAGGATATATGTCCTATACAAGTTTTGTTAGATTTATACCTAAGTACTTCATTTTCTTTGGAGTATCTATAAATGACACTGTGTCTTTAATTCTGGTTTCCACATGTTCGGTTTTAGTATATAAAATTTGACCGTGTGTAGTGGCTGAACACATTTATTAGTTTTATTCATTTGTTTGTTTTGTTTTAGATTACTTGGGATCTTATACATAGACAATCATGTCATCTATGAATAAGGACTATTTCATTTCTTCCTTTCTAATCTGTATTTCTCATATTTCTTTTTCATGTCATATTGCACTGGCTAAAACATTTGGTACAATGCAAAAGAAAAGTAGTAAGACATCTATTCCTGAATTGGAGTGGCTATCTCCATATTCTGAGATACTGATCCCTTTGTGTATAACCTGATCGATCCCTGGAATTTGGGTATCTGTATAACACCTGAAACTCAGAGCTAGAATTCAGCAGATAGGACTGTCAATATTAGCACATATAGTAACTGTTAAAAAAGCTGAAAAGAGCCCAGACTCCAACTAGAGATATGAATGTAGCAGATGTGGTTAGGACTAGGGCAAATTGGGCCAAAGGGTAAGGGACAATACTGACTGCATTTTAAAACTTCAAATTCCATGTGAGACCAAAGGAAGAGATGTTTGGTTGGTGCAAGATCTATATTTCCTAAACAATTTAACTCACACAGTTTGTTCAAATACCACAATTACTTGGAACTTTCGACAGGAAGTGAGACCTGCTAGGTTTGCATAGGTTGGTGTGAAGTAGCAACACATCTCAAAGTAATTTGGACAGAGAATAAAAATATATATCTAGGGCCCCTCGAGGAGCTAGGAGAAAATGCAGAGGTGTTGGGCTTCCTCACCTACATTGTTGCTGACATTCTCACAAACATTGAGGACTGGCAGTTTGGTGTGGTGAGCCCTTTATCTCGGGACCTGCCCTCATGAAGCTTGTTGCTGCAAAGGAGAGGCTAAATCTGCTTATAATTGTGCCTAAGAATCTCCCACTGAATACCTCTTTGTTGCTCAGTTGTGGCCCTCTCTCTCTAGCCAAGCCAACTTGGTAGGTGAACTCACTGCCCTCCCCCATGTGTGATCTGACTCCAAGGGGTATAAATCTCCCTGGCAGCGCGGGATCTGACTCCCAGGGATGACTCTGGACTTGACATCATGGGATTGAGAACATATTCTTGACCAAAAGGGGAATGTGAAATAAAGTTTCAGTGGCTGAGAGATTTCAAATGGAGTCGAGAGGTCACTCTGATGGGCATTCTTATGCACTATATAGAAAACCCTTTTTAGGTTTTAATGCATTGGAATAGCTAGAAGTAAATACCTTTAATTATCAAACTGCAAGCCAGTAGCCTTGACTCTTGAAGATGATTGTATAGCAACGTAGCTTACAAAAGGCGACAGTGTGATTATGAAAGCCTTGTGGATCACACTCCCTTTATCCAGTGTATGGATGGATGAGTAGAAAAATGGGGCCAAAAATCAAATGAATAATAGAGTGGGAAGAGGGATGATTTGGGTGTTCTTTTTTACTTTTGTTTTTTATTCTTATTTTCACTTTTTATGATAAAAGGAAAACATTCAAAAAATAGTTTAGGGTGATGAATGCACAGCTATATGATGGTAGTGTGAACAATTGTACACTTTGGATGATTGTAGGGTATGTGAATATATCTCAATAAAATTGAATTTAAAAAAAAGAAAAGTGGTAAGAGAGAGCATCCTTGCTTTTTCCTGATCCTAGGGAGAAAACATTTAGTCTTTGACCATTAAGTATGATGTTACCTGTAGTTTTTTCATAGACTATCTGTGTCTAGCCAAGGTAGTTTCCCTTCACCTCCGAGGTTTCTGACAGTTTTTTGCAAGAACAGGCCCTGAATTTTATCAAATACTTTTTATGCATTTGTCAATATGATCCTATGATTTTTCTTTGACAGGTTATACTAATTTTGGAATGTTGAGCCGGTCTTGCATCCCTCAAACAAACCCCACTTTGTCACGATGTATACTTAACTTTGTACATTGCTTAATTACATTTGTTAATATTTTGTTAAGGATTTTTGCATCCAAATTCAATTTTTCTTTTGATACATCCTTCATTGCTCACACATGAAGAACTATTGAGTCTTTTGAATACTTCTGAGTGCTTTAAATGATTTTCATTAATCCTTCCACTTTTTACCACTCCTACTGCCTCAGCCTTTGCCTGGTATGTCAGCACCTCACATCTGAAACAAAGAATACCTTTTTAATTGGTCTCCTATGCTCTAATCTCCCCCCCCCTTGTTTTTTATTTTGTTGTATTTGGTTTTTTGCATTTTTTTGTTCAAATTACTTTTCTAAAACCATTACTCTTCTTCTAAAGATGCTTGATAGAGAGGGAGGTGGCCTATTTCCATACAGAATGACTAAATTTTTACTTTGACTTATGGTTAAAATATATGAGAATGACTAAGTTTTTATATTGGCTTATTGTTAAAATACATCTTTTTACTTTTAACTGAATTCCAGGTACTTCATGGGGACTTTACTCTCTCACCCAATTGACTCACAGTATCTATTGTTACACTTAGAAAATCTAAAATTTTGGAAGATTTTATGGAGGAAATGCAGCTCATTATATGCGATACTCTGAAACCTACTCTTGCACTTACTGAGAAAATCTTAAATGACCATACTAAATCACGTTGTTTAGGATCCCATATTTCAGGATGAATTAATAGTTTTGTCATTTTTGAACTCTTACCAATTTTATATATCCTTATGTAGAACTATATATTTACTTATATATCATGTATACTTATATTATAAATACACACACATATATATATATGTACTTATAGTGCCTCTATGCTACTGATAAGGGATTTAATTTCTTAAACTTAATCATTACTCTCTGAGAAAGCAAATATTCCATAATGGTTATAAGGATATAAGCTAAAGAAAAATTAAAAAGGATTTTTGGGTAGGTGATTATTTCATTCTACTTGTATTATAGTTGGTTGGCTTTCTGTTTTGCTTCAAGAGCAAAAGTTATGTCTTTATGCAATTATATGCATCTTTATATTTGTACAGACAAATATGGACAAAAAATGCCCATGTTTTGCCAGTTGTAGGTCATTACTAAATATCCATAGAGTATGCTTATTTGTTATTGATCCCAATTGCCTAGAGCATCACAACCATTCTGAGGATAATGATTCTAGTAGAACACACTTTCATGGATGCTTTCTGCCACTCAGAATCCTGATATAACTATATATAATTTTTAAAGTGCTGTCAAAATAAAGAAGATATTAAAAATAGTTCTGATGATGACTTTTGCTTTTAGAAAACTTATATTCCAAGTCACAATACAATTTTTTGAACACAAACACATCCCTCAAAATCGTATTAATATGGCACATGGTGTTTAACAAAGTGGTTTTAGAAGGTGGAAAAAATTAATGATCTAACTTATGCTTTCCTGGTTGACCTTTATTTAATTCTATCCCTTTTCATTTAAGAGCTCTTTCTGTGCAATATATTCTGTAAATCCTGAAATTATTTTTATACCATGAGTTAATAAACTAATGCATTTTGGGGATACATTGCAAGTGCAGACTTGAAATTTAAGTACTTCTTCCAACTATATTATTTCAGACAGGTAAGTGTATCATTCATGTGTGGGGGGTGGCGGGGAGGGAGAAGGAGGAAAAGACAGTCTGAGAAACTTAAAAATAATGATTTAAAATCAACTGCTACATATCTATCTATCCTTTCCTCCACAATAATGAAACTTCTTGAATGACAGAAACTGCCATTTTCAAACTCTCATTCCATTTGAGAGACCAGTGATTTTCCACAATACAAATGAAATTCAAAGTTTTAGGAAATGGCAGAGATTTTTCTAACAGAAGTCTCAGTATATCCTTTCTAAAATAAAAAAGTAGCACAGACACACTAATCCTCCAGATATTTCAATTGTGACAACTGTATGGACAGTCCACAGACTCCACCCCTCCATATAACTATTAGATCTGGTTGGGTGAATTCATTAATGTAACCTTATAAAAAATGCAGACCACTTGAGAATACATTTCTCTGCTGATGACTTTGGCTTTTCCCAGTCTTCATTTCAAAATTAGGCCAATTGGTTCTAAATTGATGCTTTGAGTGATGAAAAGGAATTATATGTCCCTACACTGGATGGTGTTTTCTGAAAGGTAGATCCATCTAGACTATGATTTTCACCATGGTGAGTTTCAGGCCAATTCAATCATGAAGGATGAGAATATTGTACATAAGCAAGAGTAGTAATGTAAAAAAGTAAAGTTTGTTAGTTACAGACAATTACGTAGATCCAAATGGAATTCCCAATGAATTTAGCAAGTAAACAAAATTACCACAAACTTATTGGCTTAAACAGCACACACAGTAAGTCATGGTTATACAGGTCAGAAGTTTGACATGAATCTCTCTAGGCAGAAATTAAGGCGTTTCCTGTTCATTCAGATGCTGGCAGAATTCAGTTTCTTGAGGTTGTATACGACCAACGTCATATAAAGCCCTTGCTGGCTGCAAGCTGTGGTTTACTTCCAGTTTCTAGAGGCTGCCACTTTCCTTGGCTGACTGCCTTCCTCAGTCTTCAAGGCCAGCCAAAAGTGGATCAAGTCCTTTGAGTTTTCCCATCCCATCCTCCGACACACTCCTCTGCCTTCTTCCACTTGTAAGGACTCATGTGATTAGATTAAGACCACCCAGAAGACCAAGGATAATCTCTAATCACATCTGCAAATTTAAACACATCTGCAAACATCTTCTCAGGGTCCAGAGATTAGGGTATGGACCTCATTAAAGGGACCATTTGTTCTGCCTCCCACAGCAGACCTCTTTAATGTCTTTCAAGAAAGTTTTATTATTTCCCCTCTTCAGTTCCAAAACTAGCTTTGTTTTTGTTCTTGAACCTGTGCTTTTGTTTTCAGAACTGCTCTTATGAACTTCATATTCTTAATATGATTTACATTAAAAATCATTTGCCTACCATTTTCTGCTTGTCAAATTCCTTAAGTTATTTGCTTCTACCACAACATTTCCTCTGTAACTACTACCTGACTATCTGCAGCAGACTTAGGCTCCTTCACGTTCCAATCACGTCTGATTCTTTTCTCCACTCGCACTCTCATTTTGCCTTGTATTTGTTGCTAGCTTCTCATTCTCTGCCATTTTACTACGCTAATATCCTTACTACAAGAACTCAGCTTTTTCATCTTTATAGTCCTAATGTCCAGAACCATGCCTAGCACATAATAGATGTTCATTAAATATTGTAATTGAATGAATGAAAAAGTTATTTTTTCCTGTGTGGAAATGTTAGGAATGAGTTGATCATACTAGTTTGAGTTTTCAGTTGTCTTCTCAGTTCTTTTCTGACCAGTGTCAAAATCCTTTGTCAGCTAAGAAACACTGTTAAATGGATGGGATTTTTTTGTTTGTTTTAATAGAGTCATCCTGGATGAGCTTGCAATCCAAATTCTCAAAGATGCTGGACTGAATCTGTGATTTACTAATCTGAACCATACTTCTCTTGTTTTGTAGTTAGATCATTTAAGGCTAAAGAGCTCAGACTGCAATAAATGTACTAATTTTACACCATTGTATGTCTGGTTAATGACTAATTCCATGATCAACCAAATTAGGGTGGAGTCTTTTGGGGAGCAGGAATCAAGGACCTGGAAAGAGTGCCTTTCATTTAGATAAAAGAATACACCCTCCAGTTTTTGAGGTCTAGTATTTCTGCCCATGCCCCAGGTTTGGAGGTGCCCAGTTGCTATTCTAGGGGGTAGAAGTGTAGGGGAAGGAAGTAAGCTGCTCATGATGCAGAGGCGGATTGAGATGTCATTCTAGGATGGTTCTAGACCTGTATAATTGGTGTCAGAATTATCTCGCAGTATCCTTCCCTTCCATTATCTAAGAAACGTTAAGGCTTTTTTATTTTTTTATTTTTTACTTTTAAGCCTATTGCCTGCAGTATCCCAGGGAAGTAAGGAGTAGAGTTTTTATAATGCTTAAAGGTAAGCTGTAGAAGAAAGAGCAGTAACAACTGGGGAAAATCAATTGCTAAATGGTAAAAAGTAAAAAATAAAAAAAATAAAAGCAAAAAATAATAAAATAAATTGAAATAAGAAAGGAACTGCTGAGATGCAGACTAGCTATCTGAAGCTATCCTGGCTGAGGAAGTAAACAACAATTAATGTATATTTGTGGGAAGTACAGAAAAAAATCCATGGAATTATCACAGATTTTGAGGAGGATTATGCAACAACCCATCAGCAGCGGTGGAAGAGACTGCCGGTGCCACCACCTGCCACAGCCTCAAACTGTACTGGCAGAACGTGTGGCTCTACCAGCCGCTGCCGGAAGGCAGGTCCTGGGTGTTGCGCAGATTCCCAAGGCGGCCTCTGGCGCTGCCCACATCCGTGGGGGAGACGCTGGGCCTCTTGGCTTCAGTCTCTCGAGGTAGGCCTTTGATGGTCAAGCCAAGTTCTTCGGATTCAGCGTTCTGTTTTATGCAAGCGTCCTACTTGCAGGACAGTATAGAGCCGTCCCTGGACGTGCAGAGGATCGTACGCTGCAGGACTTGCTTTATCAGAGCAATTGCATCTCCTTGCACTGTACTCTCAACGAACAAAACCACCACCTCATCAATGATTTTACTATCAAGCAGGTGAGGCAAAGGGCATTCTTAGTGAATGTTGCCTGTGGTAGACGGGTGGAGGGAAAAGCCTCAGCTTAAGCCCTCAAGGAAGGAAGGATCCGAGAAGCGGCCTTGATGCGAAAGAAGCAGAGCATTTTAGATTTGCCCCTTGAAAGATGAACAGAATTTAATCCTTACTCCCCATAAGGCTTGGTATACTAAGCAAGGATCATTAGAGAAAAGGGAGGCAGCTGCTACTGAGATCTGCCAATAAATTGTAAGTCGCATCCCAGAAAGCTTGAGAAACTGTGTGAACAGGATTTTCTTTATTACAACAGCTCCTTGGTCAGTCATAGATCAGCAAGCAATTCATCCAGAGCTCTATGGTGCCACGTACAGATGCCCACCAGCCGTGGAAGGCAGCATCCCTGGAATATCCCGGTGATCCACAATCTCCCAGCGCTGGCACACCCTTCCCAGGCTCCATCTTCCAACCAGCCCACAAACACAAGGACATTCGAGAGCACTCCAATAGCAGAGAAGGTCGAAGGGTAAACTTGGGCTCAGGAGACTGAAAAACAGATGAACTACGTGAAAAGGAATGTGACAGTCAAAACTGATTCTGGACATAATGCAACATTGATGCTGCAGTGTTAGAACTACAAAAGAGCTAGAAGCCCAGACGTGGGAAAACTGAAGGTGGTGTCTGCTTCCGGAAGCGCTAAAAGACCAGGAGGATTTATTAACTGTCAACTTCTGTTACTGTGTCAAATTTTTCATGTGTGCATCAAATTACAACAAATAAATAGATCTTTTACCTTTATCAGACACTTGGGCACAGCAGGTACTGAGCACCTTGCTCTAGAATGTTGTATGAGAGTTCCAAACATCAACATAGAAAATTTACTAGTGGAATCTCCCATCCTGTGAGTCTAGCCTCTTTGGTCCTTGAAGCTGGTCACCTCTTCTGCTAGTAGGAAGATTAAATTACTGCAAAATGGGGAGAAAACTGTTTACCTCTGTTAGACCCCTGGAAGCAGAGGACTGAAGACAGTGCAGGCTCCTGTACAGGAGTCTTTCTCTCACGTCTGAATCGTGTTCTGAGCAGGCAAGCTGGCTGAACTCCACTAGAGCCCTCTGATGATGCAAAATAAAGTATTAAGTTTCACAAGCAGTTTGTGTATTTTCTCAGTTTAAGATCTTTAGCTATTTTATTGAATGAAAAATATTGAACTTAGAAGGGTTCAAGAATAATGTTGCATTTCCTTGTCTCAGGAAACACTTTTTACGGTAACTTGTCATATTGTCCATGAACAAATCCACTTTTTTCAGACATTGATAGTCTTCTTTCTTCACATGGTATTTGATAAAAGAACACTTCAGATGCTATTCAATGAATTGAATTAAACAAATCCTATTAGATTTGCATAAAATTAGTTACATGTGATATTCATAGTCTTTTGTGAATCATCACCTTTTGGTTTAAAAAGATCGCCTTTTTTGTATAGGTACATTCCTGTTGTGGTAACCAAAAAACCCAACTTTAAAAATGTCTTAAACAGAAAAACAGTATCTATCAGAAATATGTTTTATTTTAATGAGTTGCTGTTGCTGTATTTGGTTATTATAAAAGTGGAAATTTAGCATTCAGTGCAGCTTTCAATAAAAAGTAAGAAAAATTTCTGTTAAGCTCTGAAATTCAAAAAAAAAGCTCCCCAGCATAATATGAAGGGAAATTTTTGTTTAAATATGTATTCCCAGGTTGAGTCCCAAATTTGTTGGATTAGAATATTTTGAGTTGGGGACCAAGAATCAATACTTTTTAAAAACTGTGATGAAAAATTTTACAAAGGAGCAAGAAGAACTTGAGGATGAAGGCTAGCTCAGGTGTATACATATATACCAAAAAGTATCAAGTTCTACTCTTTAAATACATGCATTTTATTTATGCCAATTATACCTCAATAAATCAGTTAAAATAAAAATATATAACTAAAAATTGTTGTTAATCAACTAACATAAAAAGCTGTATTTTATGCAGTTTGGTATGATCTTATGAATGTATAGATTGCAGTCTAAACAAACAGAGAGGCAATGCACTTAGACAAGATTTACTCAAATAAGATATTTTTTAGAGAATTATTAACAATAAATGTTTCTTCCTTCATAAATTGTTAGTACATGTTTTCTGCCATTTTTCTATTGCATTTCATCATTTTTCTTACCAATTTGAGAGTCTCTGTATACCCAGGCTGTAACTTTTTCTTTTACAAATGCATTGCAAATATTTTCCATGTTATTCACATTTTATTTTGTCATGATGTATACAAGTTTTACATATGATTATAATTAAATCTATTCACTTTAATTATGGTTCCTGTCTTCTCTTGACATTCATAGCAAATCATTCTCTGTATAACCTGTTTCTCATTTTGAATCTTTTGGTCCAGGCTCCAGGTAACTTAATTTTCCTGTGGCTGACCAAGAACCACATTGCTATCCTTTCTTAATATTGGGAATCTTAAAATTCTGAATGCTTATTTTGATTATTTTACCTATTAAAATATTTATTTCTCAGGAATGTGTGATTAAGAGGAAATTTTTGTGATTGAACCAATTCTCAGAAAGAAGTAATGACTAAAAAGGATGATCATTCACACATTAATAGCCATTGGTAGAATTCCTCATAGGGTAAAGGAGATCAAGTAAAGACTTTTAGGGGTTATAGATATCTTTGGTTTTGGGGGAAGTGATAGAATCATGTGTTTAAAGAGTCCAGGCCCTAGAATCACACTGCTTGGATTCAAATTCCAGTTGCAGCACTATATTAAGTAACTTGTCCTCCCTTCCTCTCAGTTGACTCATCTGTGATAACTCTTCTAGAATGGTTTGAAAGGTTAAATGAAATAATGATTGTCCCTGTAATATTGTAAGTACTGTATGACATTGGCTCTTTATTTTTATTGTTTCCATATAGGTGAATGCCTATTCCATCTTTTCCATTTCCTGTCTCCAATCACAGCACCTGTTTGTGTAACCAAACTGCACTTTACATCAAACTGGGCTTTATCAGCCCCATTCATGCATTCATTTATTCAACAAATATTCACATTTTTCAGGTATTCTAGGTGATGTAAATTCAAGGAGGAATAAGAAAATATCCTTGACACTTACACAGATAGCTCTAATACTCATGTGATAAGTGCTAGTACATAAAACTCATGCCATTACTGAATGATCTTGAGGTCTATGTGAGCTTTTGACTCTGCTCTCTTGTTTACAATAAAATCCACTGTTGTCATATTGTTATCATTTCATTTCATTCAAGGCACTACTTTTATTCTTCACCTACTTGTCATTTTCTGCCTTCTATTTCTCCCCATTCCCCCTACCCCCACAGACACTAGTCTCTTCCAGTAAAGATACAAGTGAAGAATTTCCTTTAATACACAAAATTCTCTTTTGCATAGCAACTCTTCTGATAAAATACCTGCTTCTAAGCCGGCAGTTTGCTACTTCATATCTACTTATATGCATGCTAGTATAAATTGTTTCATGTATAAAATTTCAAACACATCAGGAAAACACAGGGCATATATGTTAAAATTCCAGGTAAACCTCAGACTTCAGTATACGCCCAGGAAATGCCACAACCACCATTGGGAGGAAACAAACTGTTGACAAAGAAAGATACCACGTTTGCCCTCCCACCCCATTTTTTCTTTGATGTAGGAAAACAATTTAGAAATCTGTCCATAACACTTGGCAGATTGAACCAAATATGTCTAGAAATCAAGGCATGGATTAATCAATGCTCTATGCACCAAGACTGTCTATTAAAAATCATTACCTCCAGCTGTAACAGAAGTTAGGATTTAACAAGTGATTGTAACTATTGACTCATTATAGAGACATTTCTTTTTATTTTCTAGTGTATTAAAATAGCCAGAAGGAAATATTTGATAATATTGAACTGTAGTCCAGTAACCTTGATCTTTGATAATGATTGTGTAACTTTATAGCTTTTGTCTGTGACCATGTGATTGTAAAAACCTTTGGACCAACACTCCTTTGACCCAGTGTATGGGTCAAAATAAAGACATGTATTCCACCTGTTTTCTCTATAGTCACAATGGAAGCATTATCTTTGCTCCTATAAAAAGATAAACCAGTCATTTGTGCTCTGGAACCCACCTACACATACACACACATTGCAATATCTTAATTCTATATTTATTCCCTTTCTACCCTCTCTTGCAACATCAATTTTTCCCTTTCCATTGATTCATTTCCATTACCATAAAAGTGCTCTATTGTCTACCAAACTAAGAAAAATAACCTCCCTTGACTGTGCATGTTTCATTAGCTACTATTTCCTAACTCCTCCCCCCTTCCTAGTATTCTTGCCAATAGAGTTGACTAAGAACACACTTTCTAACTCCTCTCTATTTTCTTTCCAATTTATTCCATTCTGGGCTTCCATCCTCTTATCTCAACAAAACCAGTTCTAATCAATGTCACGGATGCCATTTCTCTATCCTTGCATTTTTTGGCCTCCCAAGATCTTTAACACAGTCAACCACTCCCTGTTTAATAAGGACTGTCTTCTCCAGGTTTCTGCACACTTCCTTATTTTTCCTCCTATATCTGTAGCTGCTCCATCTCAGCCTTATTTTTTGGATTCCCTTTCTTTGTTCTAGCTCCAAATGTTGAAGTTCCATGAGGTTCAATCCTCAGCCATCTATACCTACTCTCTACTTACATGAGCCCATCCTGCTTTATGTTCAGATCTTTTCCCTGAGCTCCGGATACAGATTTCTAACTGCCTACTTGACATTTCCATTTGGATGATGAATAGACATCTCAAGTTCATTATGTCCAAAATCAGATGCCTCTTTTTCAAATATGCCTCCTCAATCCTTTCTTACCCCTGTCTTCATCACCTCTGGACAGGCATAGTTGAATTGTCCCATCCCATATTAACTCCATCTGTAAATTCCTTGGTTCTTCCTCAATAATAGATTTCAAAGATAGGAATAAACAACCTAATCTGCCAAAGACCACGATGGCATTTGTATATGTCAACCCAAAGTTATGATTGTTTGGTGGGCTACAATGTGTGGGTAATGTGATATGTGAAGCATTTCTTCAGATTATCTCAAAGTCGTTTTAGTTTTTTATTATTTTCATTCCTCAATTTTTCTCCTTTGGACTATTTCATATTTTTATTATGGAAAAGAATGACTACTTGCTTCAGAACTTTGATGAAGATGACAATCTTCTCCCTGTTCCTCGCACTCTTCACATGCTTGACTGAATTACTAAGGAGAGTTCCTAACAGAATGAGATCTGTGTACGTAAGCAAGAGACTCAGGGAATTTTTCACATACATTATACATAAGTAACTGGGAAACACCTGAATTTTTTAAAGGGTTAAAATCTATTGTTTCAGTTTGCTAATGCCAGATGCAATATACCAGATATGGGTTGGTTTTAACAATGGGGATTAACTTACAATTTACAGTCCTTAAATGATGAAAATGTCCAATTCAAGGCATCAGCAGGATGGTACTTGGACTCTGAAAACAGGCTGCCAGCTGTTTCAGAGTCCAAGTACTTTCAGGGAAGGCACGTGGCCAGTATCTGCTGATTCTTCCCTCTGGGTTGCTGTCAGCTTCTGGCTTCAGTGGCTTCCTCTCTCAGCTCCTGTGGGTCCTCTCTTAGCTTCTCTGAGGCTTTTCTCTATTAGCTTCTCTTAATTTCATCTCTTTCAAGGACTCCAGTAAAAGGATTAAGACCCATTCTGAGGTAACTCCTCAATTGAAATAACCTAATCAAAAGGTACCAGATAAAACAGGTCTGTGTCTACAGAAATAAATTAAGAGAACATGGCTTTTTCTGGGGTACATAACAGCTTCAAACCACCACACCTATTAGTAAAGGATTTTTAGATGTCTAAGACTTATCACACATGTGATACGTTATAGAGATGCATAATGCAAATTCTCCTCAGTTAACCCAGTGGGGCTTCAGAAAATTACCTTAATCAATCCAAACTCTTCTTTATCCTTATTGATTGTATTGTAAGGATGATTTTTCCAAAAACTCTTCCTCTGACATTAAATCTTTTTTTTTTCTTTTGCA
>PVKY010008595.1:0-13946 GCA_004027775.1 Bradypus variegatus
TCTTTTGATAATTGTATGGTATCTGAACAATACCCATAAAAATAAAAAAAAAAAAATCAATTGACTATAGATCTGAGGGCATATTTCTGAAGTCTCAATCTGATTCCTTTGATCAATATGTCTACCTTTATGCCAATACCATACTGTTTTGACCACTGTGTTATAATAAGCTTTAAAGTCAGGAAATAATTCTTCTTTTCCAGGATGCTTTTAGCTATTTGAGAGGACACCACCTTTTGAGTATGATTCCCTTCCCTAAGTTTATGGGCTTTTTGTTTTAAGGATTTTTTGTTTGTTTGTTTATTTGGCCTTTGATGATTCCACTTACTTCCTGTGGGCCTAAAAAGCCAGAAACTTTCTTTGTTCTAGTTGTTGTGTAGTAGGAGAGCAATCCAGAGTACGTTTTCTGCCAAACTACTGGAAACAAGTCTCAAAGACCCATCTAATTAGAAGTCCCATGCTCCTACAGGCAGCCTTCTCCACCCTTCTCTCTTTCCACTCACTCCCCCACCTCCCTCTAATTATGTGCCCACCTGGGTGTTGAACTAAACTGTGGGGGTGGGGGGAGCTCCTGAGTGCCCCAGTTCCTGCCAGGTGTTAGCAGCTGGCCTTTTAAAGAGGTAAGACTTTCTTCTGTCTTGCTGCCCTATTAAAACATATATATTAAAGGAAAAGTGTATGTTTAAAAGAATTTATAAACAAGTAATAAAATAGCTCAAAGACAATGTGGGGAAGTAAAAAGGCCCAAGCTGTCGGGATACTAGGCTTGACTCTTGGACAAATCACTGGGGCTTTCTCTGCCTCAATTTTCTCATTGGTAAAATGCCCTGGCCACCTCAAAAAGTTATCAAACACTATAATGCAGTGATTCAATGACTTTTTAGTATAGTTTCATGGTGGGACTTTCTCACTGACTTTAAGTAATATTTATGATTTTGATAAATCAAGTGAAATATGTAGCAGCAGAGATTGAGCTATACTCTTCTGCAAAAAAATTAATTTTTAAAGTAACTTTGTAGGATTTTTCTAAAATTCCCAGCAATGTGAGAACACAGGCAGGGGGAAATCTATGCCATTATTTTACATATTTATATAGATTGCTTAAGTGGTGTGCTGGACCCAGTTTGTAACAGCTGATTTTACACAGCTATTCCCATCTCGAGATTCAGTAACTTCACATTGGTAGCTTGAAATTGGCCTTGGTGGGAGTATTTACAACATGATAATCAGCAAAAGCTACACATCAGATCTTTTGTGTGTTTTCTTGCTACTGTTAATTTAGGAGAGCCAGTTGTTAAACATTTACCATCACCATTGGGATGGGAGAGGGGGTGGGGGGGTGGGGAGAGCTCTAAGTTACTTTGAAATGAGTCCTTTGGTTCTAACTTTAATTTTGGAGAATTAAACCCATTCTCAGTAAAGACCTGTGGTCCAACCAGCTGCATAATCTCCCTCTGCAAATAATGAGGGACGTATTGCATGAGAGCCTTCTTTAAGTTTCCTGGCAAAGATGTTATAGCACAAAAACTTACAAAGCCTGGGGTCTGATTGCTAAAGCATCTTTTTGAAAGCAAACTGGAAACCACACATTCTTACTCCTTCGAGATGCTTTGCTATTGAGTAAGGGATATATATATACAGACCATTTTCAGGGATCTTATATCTCAGATTATATTTGATGTTTTCAGAGCAGAATGTTCTCTCTAACAACTGAGGATTCTTACGTTGACACTGATGAAACAGAGATTTTTTAAAACTAAAATAAATGCCAGTATTCTGTGTTCTCGAATGCTGTACATAACTGATAAAATATTTTCCCAAAGTAAATTTTCTAGAATGCTAGATGGAATGGGCCATTTGAATAAACTGAATTTTGTGATTAAATGAGATTTAATTAGTCAATCTTTTTTCTGTGACTAAAAACCCTTTCTGTGAAAAAAACTTGCTAAAATGTATTGCTTTGCTTTCTGTTTTAGTAGAGTTCTACAGCCAAATTGCTTTCCAATAAGAATTATATTTCAGTTTTTCATTTATCCTCAACATCTGCCTACTCAAATACCATATCTGTTTCAACCAGTGGGTCAATCAGCTAAAAAAAATTTTAACAGAAAAGGGAAAAATCCCAATAGCTTTAATTTCTAAATTACAATAAATATTATTCATTAGGTAAAACATGTTGGGAAAGAGGCTTAATAAACATATTTACTATTTAACTAGAGATCATATTCCATACGCACTATGCAAGTCCAATGTGGATCCACTTGTGGTACTTATCCTGAGGAGTTAAATGTATAATTTTTGACAAGGACCTTTTTCCACACTGCCTGTCTTACCGACATTCTGCATTTTTGATGTTTTAGTTTTGCGGCTGTTAAAACAAATGCCATGCAATAGATTGGCTTAACAACAGGAATTGATTGGCTCATGATTTCAGAGACTAGAAGGTTTACTTCTTCTCAGGGTCAGTATCTTCTGGCTGGCTGGCAATATTTGGGGTTCCTTGGATTTTCTGTCACATGGCAGTATTCATGGTGGCATATTCTCCTTTCTGTTACAGATTCCATTGGCTTCCAAGCTTCTGGCTGCTCCCCACAGCTTCTTTCCCTGTGTCCAGTTTCCTTTGCTTATAAGCACTTCCACCATATTGGATTAAGGCCCCCCTCATTCAGTTTGGGCAAACCTTAACTAGTAACATCTTCCAAGGTTCTGGTTACAAATGGGCTCACATCCACAGGACGAGGGGTTGAACCCTGAATATGCCTCTTGAGGGGGACATAACCCTAACACTTGATAACTAGGGCAAATTAAAATGTATATTCTCCAATATATGGCCCTTTCAAAACTTCTGGCTCTTAAATTTTAAAAGTTGTCTTCTATTTTTTCTCAGTTTCTAATTTTTTCTTTAATTCAGCATTCCAATAGTTGTTTTTTTATTTAATCAGATTGTTATAAATTGTGTCCTGGGGCATGAAAAATCACCTCCTGTGGGACTTTCTATATTGCTAGCAACTTGCCTCCTCATTTGGTTGGGGAGTGCTTATCTCTGACATTTTAGAGAAAGTGTGTCTCTCACATCCCAAGAGCCAGCTTCTCGTTCTTTACCTGAACTCAAAGAACTCTTTCATGTATAGGTTTCCTGAGAGAGAACTTTGTTGTAAAGGAATAAGGTTTCAAAGAGCAGGCTGACACTGGGACTTGGATAGCATCCCCACCACGAGATAAGGCCCTTTGTACCCATCTGTTTCAGGTAGTTTTTCTCTTTGCCCTAGAAAACACATTTTATTCTCATCAATCCCTCCCGCTGTAACATTTTAAAGCTCCCAGAATAACAAAACACAGTGTTTTACTTACTAAAATTCTAAAAATTACTCTATCAAAATATTATCCCGAAACATTTTGCAAGCCTGTGACCTGATCACAGGCTCTGGAGTCAATTTGCAGACCACTTTCATTTTTTAACATGCTCTATGTATACATGCAATGCAAAGTCACAACTGTCAACTTCTATTTACATTCATTCATATTCATAAGAAGATGGCAGATATTTGTGCTTACCTGTGTGTATACATATATTGTAACAATAAGCAAGAAAGACCTTTGCTACATTTTCTAGTCCAAAAGTCCACTGCCATATTCCTATCAAGGAGTGTTGTGGTGAGAAATATTTGTACTTTTCAAAAATAACTCAGTTAATATATTGAGTTATTTTATACAGACTATAGACTGTTTAAATCTGCTAGGAAACAATAATTTAAGTTTTTGCGACTACTTTTCCTCCTTTTAGCTCTAAACCTGGGTGTTGCTATGTTTTTAGTACTGCAAAAAAATTTACTGGCTCCCAGAAGTCCCTCTCCTAAGCATTTACTCAAAAGAAAAAAAGTTATCTGCCCACTGAGAGACTTGTATGCTGGAATATTCAGAACAGCATTGTTCAGAATATGGAAGCAGCCCAAATGGTTATCAATTGGCAAATTGTAACTGGCACCCTGCTGGAAACAGTGCCAGGCAGAACCCTGTTCCAGGTTTGGGACTCTCGCCACAGGAAGAATTCAGAGAGGGGCCAGTAGAAGTTAGTAGTACAGTTTATTGAAGAAAAAGAGAAAGATACACATTAAAGAGACAACGTGCGCATGTTCAAAGGAGAAGTATGCACTGAGTAAGAGTGGGTTGGCTTGTTACATAGGAAGGTTTTATTGTGATCTTATCTCGGCCTTTGAATGCCTGGTGTCTTTTTTGTTCTAAGAGGAGATAATTATCAGGTTATCGGAACTTGTGACCTGCCCTTGTGCATCTCAAATTTGTCTTTGGGCAGATGTTTAACAACCTTTATGACTCCATGCTTTCTGTCATTAACTAAGAATTTGCTTTGGGCCCATGATTTTACAAGCCTTTAAGGTTTGGGGAGGTTTCAGAGCTTTAGGGGAAATTTTTTGCCCCGTGAGAAGTTCGCAGGGCTGCATTAACTCTTTTGAAGCTGAATAGACCAGAGACCACAGCCTTGATGCCCTCTATTCTATCCTGCCTCAAAATAGAGAAACAAGTTGTGCTACACTCCTGCAATGGAACCCTACTTAGTAATAAAAATAGGACAGAATTCTGATGCATACAGCATCAGGTGACCCACGGGCGAATCTATGCTAAAGGAAAGAAACCAGACACCAAAGACCACATACAGTATGATTCCATGTATATGTACATTCTCAAAAAGGCAAACCCATAGTGACAGAAAGCAGTGACTTCTAGGGGTAGAGAAAGGGGATGAATTTTAGGTTAACTTTTGTGAGAGATGAAAATGTTCTCTATTTTGATTATGGTGGTGGTTTCATGATGTTTTGTCAAAATTCATCAAATGGTACATTTTAAATTGGTGAATCCTGATGTATGTAAATTATTAAACTAAATTTTATATCCACCAACTCTAAACTGAACTCTTCCAATCTTGCACTCCTAGCAAAATAAGTAATTTTCTATTTTACTAGATTAGGAAGTAGTGCAAGAAACTCTAGACAGATTGCATAGATGCTGTGCATCTGTTTGTCTAACCAAAGAGGAGATTTTTCCAAGCTAAATCATAACTCTTGATTGCATATTTCCCTCTGTAAATTTGAACTAGGTTTGAACTAGAGAAGTTTGAACTAGGTTTCTAAGATCCCTGTCTAATCCCTGTCTGAGTATATATATATATATACCAAAAGAAAATCACCCTCACTCACCTTGCAATTTGCCATTTGCCCAACAACCAGGGTCAACCGTCTTTTTTTTCCTTTTTCTTTTTTTTATTAGAGAAGTTGTAGATTTACAGAAACATCATACACAACACACAGAGCTCCCATGCACCTGCCCCCATTTTTAACATTTTCTGTTAGCGTGGTAACTCTCAACAATCTTTTTGAACTTAATATAATTCAATAACTATTTATTGGGCTTCAGCTACAGACCAGAGAGATAATAGACTCAACACAACTGTTAGAAAAAAGTAAGGGAAAAAGTATGCAGTGGCCAGGATAATGCTCAGATATACCTGATGGGCCCCGCAGATGCCCTGGCTCAGTCCCCAAATGAAGCAACCATCTTGGAACTGAGTATCTGAGTGCCAAGGGAAATTGGCATTGTCAGCCTTGTAGAGAAAGCCATGGACAATTCTGTTTTGAACCTGAAATTAATCCCAGTCTTTCAGTATTTTTCAGAAAATCTCTCTCTTTTCTTCTTTGTCTCTCCCTGTCCCTACCCTCCACCCTCATTTTAAGAAATTACATTCAGGTGAATGCAGTGCTTCTGAATACATTTTCTGGATGACATTACTAGCAGCCCTTTTTATGAAGTCGGTCCCATTCCCAGTCTCCTCCTAGAAAGACATGCTGGAGACATAACTACTTTTTTAGGCTTCTAGAATAAAATCTAATGTACTGTAAATACAACCTATAGTATATTCTCTAGTGGAGTAATGAAAGTGGTCTAGTAGTCTGAAAGAGTGAGAAATGCCTAACTTCTTACCAAGAATGGAATTAGATATCGTGGAAAATCGGGCTCATTTATCATTCTTCATATAGTGTTCCCTTATACTAGTTTCAGGGGGAAAACATATTATACATTTTTTCCTCATTAAATATTTCAGTTTTCTTAGTATCTTAAGCATAGTGGAGGTAGGCCAGATTCCCATTTGTCTCTGCTGCTGAGTAAACTCTGAATAGAAAAGTCTGTATATTTTGTTCCCGCACACAGTGTCCAGTTTAAGGAGCCTGCTTACACGGTGAGTGAAAAGGATGAGCAGCTAAGAGCAGTCCTTCGCCAGAGGGGGACAGCAGCCAGTCTGCCTGGGTGCGCTGCCACCCCCGCCAGGCTCCGCCCCGGTGTCCATGGACTATGAGGGGCGGCCAGACACTGACACCTCCGCAAATGGTTTTCTGCCAGGTGAGCATTCTAAAATTCGGTTTGACACTAAGGCACCAGGATTATTTGTAGTAATGAATAATTATAAGCAATCAAAATGCCCAATATTCAGGAAGTGGTTAATTAGATTATGGGCTATCTACTTGATAGAAGGGTATGAATTTTACATTATCAGTGATTATTTAACAACATGGAAAAGGGCTTATGTTAAGTGGAAAATCCTGGTAAAAAATGTTATGTCTGTTGCTATGGCAACCCTTAAAAATACAGAAAAGGCTAAAAGGAAATATCTAAAAAAGATACTAACTTGGAATTAGGGTAATGGGATTGTCAGTAATTTTTCCCTTATTCTCCAAACTTTATCTATGGTGATATTGCCAAATATACATGCTAAATAGCAAGTTGTTGCTACTTGTCAAACTAAGGAAATTAAGCAGATTTTAATGGCATCACCCTGTTAAGTTATCATTTGGGACAGAGTCAAATGGAGTTCCTTACAAACATTAGCCCTGACTTTAGAGAAATGAAGGCAGATACCAAACCAGTTAAGCAGATCATCAAAACCAAGTACAGTAGAAGTGAAAATAAAAAGAAAAGTGGAGTTCAGAAACTGGCTCTCTCCATATGTGTCTCCAAATGTGATGAGAGGGAGACAAGGGAATAAAACAAAATGGAATTTTCCAGGTGTGGTACACTGAATAACAGCCTCCCCAAAGTATCAGGCTCTAATCCCTGGAATCTGTGAATGTCCTCTTTTGTGGAAAAAGCATCTTTGCGTGAATTAAGGATTTTGTGATGGGGAGATTATCCTGGATTATCTGGGTGGGTCCTAACTGTAATCACTAGTGTCCTTGTAAGACAGGCAGAGGAAGATTACACCTGGAAGAAAGGTGAGGTGACCACGCAGGCAGAAATTGCAGTGATGCAACCACAAGCCAAGGAAAGCAAGCAGCCAGCAGAAGCTGCAAGAAGCAAGGACCAGATTCTCCCCCAGAGTGTCTGAAGGGAGCACAGGCTGGCCAACACCTTGATTTCAGCCCACTGGTACTGCTTTTGGACTTCTGGCCTCCAGAACTGTGAGAGAACAAATTTCTGTTAGTTTAAGTCATCATGTTTGTGGTAATTTATTACAGCAGCCAAAAGAAACTAAGACAGAAGGCAATTAGAAAGCAGCAGAGTTTGCTGGTGTTGGCAAAGAAGTAAAATAAAGGAAACTAGAAAACATACTCAGAGAAGCCAGACAGTCTGGCAGTTGGTCTTCTGCTGTGAATTGATCTTTGTGTACAGATTCAAGGCTCTGTCCTGAAGATGTGATTGAGTCCATCCAAGATAATACTTGTAAAGCAGCATCAACAGATATACAATGTCATGTATATTCCAACCTGTATGAATTCCAACCTACAGCTTCAGTAAAGCTGTCCATAGAAAGAAGCTATGGACAGTCTAGTATTAAGAATACTAGGCATCTAAGTATTAAGAAATCTTGTCTTATAGAATAAGACTCCAAATTTATGAGGAAGATGAGGAGTTCAAATTTCTAATTGGCACCTCAAAAAGCAGCACTGCTTTCGGAGCCTCTGTTGAAGAGCCTAGAGAGGCCCTGATCAGGATCAAGGATGAGGAAGACAGTGAGATTTTAGTTACTTTCTACTTTCAGGACTTACAGGAAATAATATCAAATTCGGGTACTAGGAACAACATTTTTCTAAGTCTAGATAGAAGAATTAAATTGGATGTATCCCACCTTAGGACTGAAAACTACTTAATTTGACTTAATTGAGCTATTAACAATTTTCATCCTATGAGATTTCTTACTACACAAAGAGAGAATCCACCGGCTTTCCAGACATGACAGTGGAAAGAAAGTCTTTACAGTCAAGCGTTTTCAAAAATTTAAATTGAATCACTTCTATTACTTCAGAGTAGGCTTTTATTAACCATATGATGCTCCTTGGAAACTAGTTTAAGTGGCCAACAACATACTGAGCATACTTCCTTTCTTCCTCCCAGAAATACTTTTTAAAAAGTAAGATTGGTCATGTCTGTGAGTAGGACTTGTTTAAATATATTAGAAAAACTTTTACATTAAAAAAAAGATAAATTTAAAGGAAAATGTCCTGTTCTTATTCTCTTCTTTGTAGCTTTTGATGAATTATTTCTGGTCAGTAACTTGATTTTAAATGTCTTTATGATCAAAGATGATTGAAACATATAAATGGAATTGTTACCTTTAACATCCAAGATTCCCAAGACCCTGGGGAGACTGCTGTGGTCGACATCCCAGTGATGTGCCTGGGGAGACTTCAAGAGTCTCCATTGTGAAGATACACATGAAGGACTGCTCAGCCACTTTGGGAAAGACTACAGTCCTGTGACCAGAGGTGGAGTCACCAGAAATCATGTCTGTCAGGGATTGTATTCTTTGTTCATTATGCACCTCATTTGCAGCTATATGCTCCTCATTTGCAATTAGCCTTGCCAGGGGAGAAGCAGAGAGTGGAGGTGCAAAAGAAACCTACAGCTAAGCTCTAAAGAGCATTTAATGCACAGTAGTTTCAACCCTGAAAGCACTTATTTGAATTTTCAGTCCCATCCCTCCATTGCCCACTTGCGATAGGGGTAGAACAATATGAAAAGAAAAGGAACTTAGCTTGGTGCTTGGATTGTTCTCAAGTCACTTCTCTAGTGCTCGAGTTAGAATAGAGTGACAGTGCACAGTGACGTCCGTAGGCAGGACAAGGACTCCTTGGAGGTATTGAAATGTCAGGCAGAGCAGGACAAACTCACAAGGCTCTGTGGAGAAGCTCCGTAAATATTTGTAGAGTAAAAGAAAGAGTGGGCAGAAAGTGGCAGATACATTTCAATGTGGGCAAAGTAAGAAGCCTTTTAGAGGAAGAAAACTCAAGCCGCCTGGGGAGGACTGTGGACTCTGAGCACTCGGGCCTGCTGAGGAAGAGTGTGGCCATCCCAGGTGCTCTGAGAGGATCGGGCCTGCTGAGGAAGAGTGTGGCCATCCCAGGGTGCTCTGAGAGGACATCGGTGCAGTCTGCTGCTCAGGTCAGCAGCATGCTAGGGGTGAACACTTTAGAGAAAGGCCACAACTAGAGAAAAGCAATTAAAATGAGAACAGCAATGGGGCCTGCCTTATGAAATGAAAACAAAACATTTCAGGCTTTTTGCTCTGTGAAGATAGAAATCTGAGAAAGGATCTCCAATCATTCAGAAAGCATTTTCTGGGAGCCCATCAGATACCAGCACTTGTCTAGGTACCAGGGATAAAGCAAGAAATAAAACAAAGTCCATCCTTTCAAGAAATGTTTGTTCTAGTTGGGGTGGGGATGGGGGAAAGACTTACAATAAAGCAAACAAAACAGAATGAAATAAATGTGTAATAGATAGTATAAAAGGTATAAAGAAGAAAAAGCCCAGGTAAGGGAGGAAGGGGTAGTTCAATACAGGGCAGTAAGGGCAGTAAGATGACATTTGAGCAGGACTGGAATGAAAAGATGGAGTGAGCCACATGGATATGTGAAGGGAAGTGTGTCAGGCAGAGAACAGTGAAGAAGTGGGGTGACTGGAGCTCAGTGAGGAGAGTGGCATGTGGTAAGGTCTGGAAAGTAGCAGGGAGACAGAGGATGTACCTCTTTGTGGGCCAGGATGGGGTGCATGGATTTTACCCTGGTGAGCAATGGAGTTACACTGTCTCACTTTTGGAAGAACCACTCTGATACTGTGGAGAGATAGGGGGACAGCAGGGAGACTGGTTATGAAACTACTGCAGAACTGTAGTCCAGAGGGAAGGGTAGCTGGAGAGGCAGTGGAGGCTGGTGAAGAGTGATGGGAATCTGTGTAGGTCTAGGTGACAGCATTTGGTGACAGATGGGATGTGGGGTAAGAAAGAGGAGTCAGGGGCCATTTCAGGGGTTCAACTTGAATGAGACCCTGAGGACAGAGTTACCATTAACTGAAACAGGGAAGACGCAGGAACAGCAGATTTGGTAGGGCAGAAGGAATTAAGAGTTTGTTTGGGGGACAACATTAAGCTTCAGATGTAAAGTTCACCCATTTAAAGTATGCAGCTCAAAAGTTTTAGGTATATTCAGAGTTGTGCAACTATCTTCACAATTTTAGAACATTTTCATCATCCAAATAAGTAACCCCATACCCATTAGTAGCTACTCTCCATTCACTCACTCTCTACCCATAGTCTTAGGCAATCACTAATCTGCTTTCTGTGTCTATGCATTTGCCTTCTGGGCATCTCATAAAAATGGAGCCATACAATATGTAGACTTTTTTGACTAACTTCTTTTACTTAGCATAATGTTTTCAAGGTTCCTCCATGTTGCAGGGTGAATCAGATAGTTCCTTGTTACTACTGAATAATATTCCATTGCATGGATATACCACATCTATTTACACATTCATCAGGTGATGGACATTTAGGATGTTTTCAGTTTTTAGCTACAATGAATAATGCTGATATGAATATGCATATACAAGTTTTTATGTGGACATAGGTTTTCATTTCTCTTGGATAGATAGCTGCCTAAAAGATGAATTGCTGGTTCATATGGTAACTTTATGATTAAACTTTTAAGGAACTAACTGTCAGGAAGATAAACTTTTAAACTTTGTGGTTATGTTGATAATTTTGCAAGTTCAGTAGACATTAACTTCTGAGGGCATTGCCTGAATCCTCCATCCTTAAGTGGCTACCTGTATCCCATCATTTGAAAACCACAGGACTGAGAGTCCCCTAGTTTGCAGGACTCTACACTAGGACTTTGAGTTCAAAATTATATAACCAAAGGAAATGTCTATTACAGTTTTTAAGAATGTTTTATTACATTCTATTTCCTTAAAAATTGGTTATTCAATTTTAGGTTATTTGGTTTTTCTTATACCATTGTTGATGATGGTTTGTTAATTTTCTTGGGGTATGGTAGGAACATGTTGGAAGCAATGTAGTTATTTTAGATTATTTGTTTTTCTCATCCCTTGGTTTGGGGGTATGGTAGGAACATGTTAGAAGCAAAGTTGCTATTTTAGGTTATTTGTTTTTCTTAATGCTTTGCTTTGTTTTGATTGAAGTGTTGTGAAGTTGTTTAATTTTTTGATAAAGTTAAAAAAAATAAAATAAATCTAAAAAAAAATTGGTGATTCATATGGTATTGATCAAAACTTTTAATTAACCAGAATGACTTTTAACCTATCCTTCTAGAGATTTAGTAGTTTACTATTTACTCCTCATTAAATGTTATGTGATCTATTTGTTCTGTAAATGTTAAAATGCATGAAAAGAATATTTTACTGATGTAACATATGAGCACTGTGGTTGCAGCAATGTAAAAGTGGTACTGCTCTGTAAGAAAATGGGATTTAAGTGTTCCACATTATGTCTTATTTCCTTACTATGAATATTACTGAGCATCCATGGAGATGACTTATAGCAGATTATGGATCCTAAATTCCTAAAGCTTCTTCAGTAAAAGAGAGGATGAGACTATGTCATGTTACTCTTTTACATCCAATGGCTAACACTATGCCTGGCACATAGGAAGTGTTAAAATTTTATGAATAAATGAGCAAATAAAATTAATCACTCCAAGAGTATGACTGAAGTGCCATTCTTCCTAAAGAAATGTCTATCTGTCTGGGCCCTGGCAGGAAAAAGTACACCCTAAAGCATTTAGCAAGAGTATCCAGTGAAGGGAATATTGCAGAGGTGGGGGCAGGGTTAATGGAACCAAGAAGAGACATAGATGCACCGAGTAACTAGTGACAGTGAGATGCCATTACCACCACAAGGCCCAAAAAGCAAGGTCAGAATGGTGTGACCAGAACCCGGAAGGAATGACAGCTGCAACGCTGGAGAGAGGGGCCACCCAGTAGAAGCTGGAGGTGCAGGGGGAACAGGGAGAATCAGTCTCCTGCGCTCTCTCTTCCTGTATGCTAGTCTCCTACCAGCCCCTCCTGTTGTCCAGACCCAGCAGGACGCCAGAAGGCAAGGAGGTCTCGGGGATGTGGACCCCTGGGGTCAGCCCCCCCCCCGGGCACCAGGGAAATGGAGGGAATGGATCTGGAGGGGACAGATAAAGAGAATAACTAGCTGAGAAGTGAACTGTACAGACAACCTCTGCAGGACTCACAGACCTTGGATTGTGAGGAATCGCAGGTTATCACCATGACCAGGTGGGAGTTCTAAATCTGAATCTGAAGGACAAAAGGAGAAATTAATTCAACAAAGTTAAGGACTACAGGTTCTTTGCTGCAATCACTTTGGGGTTGTCTGTAAACGTCCCAGAGCAGAACACAGATAAAAAGTAATGAAAACTATGTTAAAACACAGAGACCATGTTACCCATTTTGCTATTTTTGAATGATATTCATATGCCTCTATTTCAGATGGCCAAGGCCATTGTGTACATTGAAGAAAAGGATAGCTTCACAGTTGTCACCTTTTCAGCTGTGCCCTAAGTAATGTCTTTTCTCATGTATGACGGTACATCTGCCACCAAAAACAGTGCAAGTCCTCCCCCTGGTTTCCCACTTGTGTGTGTGACAATAGGACCCATTTTTCATTGTTTTGCCCCACCCTGCACATAGCAGCCCTCAAATGAGTCACATGCCCTCTTGGCTAACAAATACTGAGGCCATGATGCAAGAGAAATCTGTGAGCCTCCTATTCAAGGGTACTCTTATTTCTCTATAATCTGAAACCTGTAGGCCTTAAATGTCTTTTGAGCCTTTAACCTTGGTGATCCTTGATGTGTCAGTCAGTGAATCTGATTCTTCTCAAGATGGAGTCAGGGTATTTCACACCAGGTGCATGACTGTGTGTCAGGGGATGTGCCAAATGAGACCATGATATGCAGTTTAATGCATCTTTCTCAAGTGTTAGTGATAAGCATTTGAAACATGTTTTGTAGTATAGAAGTTGTAGATTTATTAAAAAAACAGAGTTCCCACATAACCCCCCACTCCTCCCCACCCCACAGTTTCTCCTATTAACATTTTGCATTAGTGCAGTACCTTTTTTGCAATTGATAAAATAATATTATTATAATTATACCTTTACCTATAGTCCATAGTTTACATTAGGGTTCACTCTGTGTTATACTATGGTTTTTTATGTTGTTCTATGGTTTTTCTCAAATTTTTATTCTGGTAACATGTATATAACCTAAAATTTCCCTCTTTTAACCACATTCAATTATATAGTTCAGTGGTGTTAACATTATATTCACAATGTTTCCTGTGCTACCATCACCACCATCCATTACTAAAATTTTCCATCACCCCAAAAAGAAACTCTGTACCAATCAAGCATTAACTCCCCATTCCCTACACCCACCCCAGCCCCAGGTAATCTGTATTACAGTTTCTGACTCTATGAATTTGCTTACTCTATTTCATATAAGTGAGATCGTACAATATTTGTCATTTTGTGCCTGGCACTTGAAACATTTTAATGAAAACAAATAGAGTGTAGACTAAAATAAAAAATTTGCCCTACTAAGACAAGACACAAACTTCAAAAAGATTTTGCCACT
>PVKY010008596.1:0-13949 GCA_004027775.1 Bradypus variegatus
GGGCCCTGCACACCTGGGTCCACTGTGCTGAGGAGAGAAAGCCTGCAATGCTTTCTGTGGCTGAGGCCCTTTTTGAGGACGGGACAGCCGTGGCCTAATGGGCTGTCTCAGGTTTGGGAGAGACACCTACTTTAATGTCAAATGTAACAGCTACTGAGCTCCTATTACATGCCAGCATATAGGATTTCATTTCATCCACACACAGCCTGAAGAGCTACTACTAGTCCCATGTGACGGATGAAGAAACAGGCACAGAGATGGCGGGTGAGCCACGTGCCCAAGTTCACCCAGGTGTGGTGGGGTGTGAGCACAGGTCTATCTGTCTCCATATCCGGACTCTTTTCCTTATACTAGTAATCGATTCTGGACTGAGAATGGGAGAGAGTGAGGTCTCCAGGACCCCAGGTCCAAGATCCACCAGCTTTGCCTTAGCTGCAGGCATGGACACCCCCCCCCCCAAAGGGTGAGTCCAGGGCTGCCTGCCCGCCAGGCTGTCAGGGCTCACACCAATGTCCAGTAGGAACCCCTCACAGCCTTATAAAGAAAGAAGTCGAGGTCCAGGACACATGGCATTTCCTCGGAATTCCCAGGCACCCTTAGGCAATTGGATGTTTTCCAGAAAATGACACTTTTGGGACCTCCAGGCATCAGGCCGCTCCAACAAAGTCATCTCTTGGGAGTACAGAGCATGCCGGATTCTGGGTGGAAAGAGGGAGTGTGGGGTCACCGGAACCCTCAACGAGAGCTGTAGTGGCACCTTGCCCTGCCTCGGCCCCTGCGTGCTCCCTATGGCTCATCCTACAGCCTGTTCGGCCTGCTTCCTCCAGCTCCTTCCTTGTGTTTCTTTGGATACGTGGGGCCAGGGTGTGGCTCCACCACCAACGGTGGCACTATGGGTCTCAGCATCTTGCCGGACATGGGCTTCTGCCCCTCGCTCAGAGCAGGGAGGACATGGGCATGGCCACAGAAGCCACCAGGGAGCAGCATCCCCCCACCCCACGGACGGTGCCTGACTTCCTCTCCCACTCAACAGGATCAGGCCGAAGGGCAGCCCCAGGGAAGGGTGTAAGGTCCTGAGAGCACACTGTTTACCCAATGGCACTGCCCACCCTCCCGTCTCCCCATCCTTCCCGGCACTTGAAGCTTTTCCAAGCAGTGATGAATACCAAGGAGGGTAGCTTCCTTCTATCCCAGGAATCAAAGGAGTCAATGTGGCCCTTTTTTCTTGGAATCCAACAGACAGACCTGGGTTCCAATCCCACCTTTACCCCTTCCTAGCAGTGTAGCCTTGACAATGGAATCTCTCTAGGCCCCAGTCTTCCCATCTGTAAAGTGGGGACAGCAATCTCTCCCGCATTGGAGTGATTGTGAAATTAACCTAGAAAGGGTGAATCGAAGGTCTAGGGCATGGTAGATGCTCAATAGATGGCGGCTAATATGAAGATACTGTCAGAGAGCTGGAGCTGAGCTGGGTCAGGTCTGGAGGCAAAAGACCCAAGTGGGCAGTAGGGGGGGTGGCTGAGAGAAACAGAGACCCCCTACTTCGCTGTGTCCCCCACTTCTCTGCACACTCCAGAGAGACTCTAGCCCTGCTCACCATCTACCCATCCCTGGCCCCAACCAGTGCTCAGATATTGGAAGAATCCAGCAGTTGACCTTGGTCGGAGCCCTCTGTGTGCCATACAGATTTGCAGCAACCTTGATGCTTCCCTCTAAATTTCTGAGGTGAAAAAAAGCCTTACTTGGCCTGTAGTCTTCCTGGTAAATTCTAAGGATACAAAAAAACCAGGAACTGTCTGCCCTGGAGGGTAAGATATGAGGTATCAAGCAGTCATTAGCACTGGATTAGTTTATCTAACTGTAGATGTCTGACACACAGAGGGATAATCAAATTCTTTTGGATGATCTGTTTAAAGTTCTCTAATGTTTAATTTAGGAAATAATAATTTAATAATGAGAGCTGTTGTACCTAATTTCAGAGAGTAGTTGAAGAAGCAGGTAAGATGACATATTTCAAAGCATCCTACAAACTCTAAAGTCCTATAAAAAATGCTAGTGCTATTATTATCCCAATCTAGACCCCCCTTTGCCATCCATATATTGACAGTTCACACAGCCTCACTGGGAAGCAATTGTGGTTGGCACCATCCGCTTGCCGTTTGCATGTGCCTTTAGTACTTCTCTGTTCTGTGTCTGTCGCATCTCTCTGATGAGTCTGGGAGCCCAGACGGACAGAGATTGTCTTAAACCCGTGTGTATCCTTGGCACCTACTAGGAAGGCTACAAGCCTGGGAGGTGCTCAATAAGAGTTTGTGGGGGCGGTGGGTGTTGACATTGATAGTGCTGCTTTGGGTGGCTCTAAAATGGGGATGAGACGCCCTTCCTTGCAAGGTTACTTTGAAGATTAAATGAAACCCATCAAGTCCACAGCACAGGAGGCACCCAACCGTCCCTGTCCCCCAGGGGGCCACCTTAGTTTCCTAGGGCTGCTGTAATGATTCCTAGGTGGCTTTAGACAATAGAAATGCATATTCTCTTACAGGGTTGGAGGCTAGAAGCCCAACCTCAGGGGGTCAGTGGCACCACGCTCCCCCCGAAACCAGCAGGGGAGAATGCGTCCTTGCCATTTCTAGCTGCTGGCATTGGCCATCAACCCTTGGCCTTCCTTGGCTTCTAGATGCATTGCTCCAGTCTCTGCTTCTGCCATCGCATGGGCTTCCCCCCGGCCTGTCTCGGCATCCATATTTCCTGCTTCATATAAGGATGTCGGTCCTATTGGATCACCCCCCACCCCCAATCCAGTTTGGCATCACCTTTACTAATCACATCAACAAAGACACTAATTTCCAATAAGGTCACATTCACAGGTCCAGAGTTAGGACTCTAACCCATCTTTTGCAGGGCAACATTCAACCCATTACAGGAGCCAACCTGGAAAAATGTAGAACACTGAATTTACTGTTGGAAGAAACTTTAGAGAATATCTCATCTAATCCCTTCCTTTTACAGATTAAAAAACTGAGGCCCAGAAAAGTGGAATGATTCCCCAAGTTCACAGAGCCAGTATCTTTCACCACCATTTAAGACCATTCTCCTGCTCTACCACACGTAACTCTCTGTCCAGCATAGAAAGGGCTCAATAAATGGCAGATATTAGCTAGCACTGTGGTCTCTGTCATTAACATCATCATCTGCATCTTCAATGTGAAATTAAGTCAGCTAATTTCAGCTAATCATTCCAGACAATGATTCCAGAGCCTCTGTGAGTATCTTTCCTGTAACCTGAATTCATGCCACTTCCATGTACGCTCATTTCCCCCAGACCTGTCCTCAGCAGGGATGGGGAACAGCTGGTGTTCGGTGATGCTGCCCACTTACACAGTCCCCACTTGCTGGTTCAATTCCTGGCAATAGCCATTTTCTTTTAACCTTAACTATAAGGGCTGCTTTCCAAGGCTGCGCCTGTTCTCTTGCCTTCCCCTGGGTGTTGATGAAGGCACCCACACCACAGCTACATGCCCATGGAAGCTTTCCCCAGATGTCAAGGGAGCAGCATCTGGGACATGGGGCCTGTCAGGTTTCCTTGTGGAATGCTGCTTCTTGAAACAGTTTATTTGGGGTGGGGTTTTTCTGTTCCATTCTTCCCCAGCAACCTGGGGAAGGGATGAACCTCTGGATCTGTTGCTCAGCAACCAGACAGGGCTATGAGGGGGGGCCCGCAGCATCCATTCGTCAGGTGCAAAGATGACAGGGCACCCCCAGGCAGGACAGCTGCTGAGCCACAGAGGAAGGTGGGATGGGGTCAGGTATCCTGCTTACAGCAGATCCTCTTTTGAGAAAAGGTAAGTGCACTTTACTCCAAAATCCCACCTAAGGTTGGGGGTGGCAAGGTGGGGAGGGAAGGAGGGAGGGCAGTGGAGGAAACACTGAGGAAACACCCCTGGCTGTAGCTGCCACCCTGGCTCCCAATCCCGAGAGTTTCCAAGGCAGAGCATAAACACTTCAGTCTTTTCTTGGGACTCCTGGGACACAGATGAGCTAAGTTTTCTGAGACCGTCATGGCAAACAACATAATGTCATTAATCAAACTTCCTGTGCGCCCACCCAATTTTGATAAATCAGCCTTTTGATGCACTAAGTGAAGATGAATTAGCAGTAATGAGGCTGTGACAGCTCCCTGATGCAGGGCTGACTGAGAGCTTTGATGGCTGTGGCAAGAAGGAGGGGGAGCTCTTCTCGAGGATCAGTTCGAGCTGCCAAGCTCATGCAAGTAACCCACTGATGCTGAGACACCTCGGCTTCCACCTGCAAATCGTGTTCTCACGCAGAGTAGCCATCCAAGAAGTCTGGGCCTTTGAGTATCTGAGGAACAGAGTTTGCCTTCCTTCCACAAAGAGCCGAATGCCATAAGCTCCAAGCCAATAACAACTTTGGGCAGACCAGAACAAGGAATCAGTCCATATTGTTGCATGGGGAAAATGCAAGCTGGTAAATCCTTCTTATTTGCAAGGCTGCCTATGACTTAGCTATGTTCTCTACCAGTCCAGCAACAGAGACTCAGCACTAGTGAGCTAGATTCTTTCATAGCACAGGTTGCAAACTGGTAGCCCAACAGGCTACATTCAGCTTACAGACGTGTTTTGTTCAGCTCGTGGAGTGTTTTTGAAGATTTTGAATTTATTTTCAATTGTAGTGGCTTGAATTGTGTCCCTCCAAAAGATATGTTCAAGTCCTAACCCCTAGCACCCATAAATATGTCCTTATTTGGAAACAGGATCTTTGCAGATGTAGTCAAGATGAAAGCATACTGAACTTGGGTGAACCCTAAATCCAATGACTGGTTTCTTTATAAGAGAGCAGAGAGATATTTTTTGGACACAGAGACACTGAGAAGTGGGGCACAGAGGGGATAAGGCCCTGTGAAGACAGAGGCAGAAACTGCAGCGAGGCAGCTCTAAATTGGGGAACTCCAAGGATGGCAAGCAACCATCAGAAGCTTGGAAAAGGCAGGGAAAATTCTTCTCTACAGCCTACACCAGGAGCCTGGCCCTACTGACACCTCGAATTTGGACTTCCAGCCTCCAGAAGTGTGAGAGAATAAATTTCTGCTGTTTTAAGCCATCCAGTATGTGGTACTTGGTTATGGCAACCCTGAGGCACTAAGATATCAATATTTAAAATTTGGAGATTCCACATTAAAATAAGATGTCTAGCTTCTCTGTAAAAAGAAGTACATGACCGTGGAAATACTGGGCCGGCATTCCTGCATGGCAACAAGAAGGTGGGAATAAGCAGAGGCAGCTCTCCTTTCACAGAGCATGTGTTCTCAGGTTTACCGCAGCCCCCACCAAGCCTTATAGTCCTACACTCAGCTGGCTCCACTCAACTTAATTTACTGCCAGGTTCCAGAATGCATTTAAGTCTGTGGCTTCTGTTTTAGAACGAGTCCGGGGGAACTGTTATTATGGTGCTGAACTACAAAGGCTGTGTCCCAGTGATGCTCCAGCATCCTCTTTCCTGATCCCCACCGTCGAGGCTGGTGGAGGCAGGAGGATGGACCCTCTCGAGGCCGGAGAGTCTTTAGGAAACCCTGGTGCCTTTTTGGCAAAGCTGTGCTTTTCTCCACCTCCCCAGGCCTGCCTTGAGACTTCAATCCTCTTTCTTGAGGCCCCTGTCCTACCGTTTCTGAAGCACAGGCTCCCTTGGGGTTCTTTCAACCCCTGCTGATATTTGAAATGACACAGTAAAAACAAATCTCTCTCCTCAAAGGTTGCATTTGCTTTAGACTTTCTATGATTGATTGTCTAATTACATTTGTGGCCCAGGAAGTGATAATCTCTTCAGCAACTGGGGTGTGCACCGCAACTGGAAACCAAACATTCCATCTTCCTGGCGTGCGACAGTGTGGGGTCTGGAGTGCTCTGTAGGCACCACCTGATAGCAGGGCTGCATGTGACCCGGGGGAGCTGCACCCATCCTAGTCCTAGTCCGAGCTTACTGGGTGCAGTGCTGAGCTCCCTGAGGGAAGGCTGGTTCTGCGGCTCCCGTCCTCCTTCCTTACCTGAAATGCTAACAAACCAACAAAGGTGTACCTAATGAGGAGGGGCCCCAAGGATTCCGGCCCTTCCAGGATGGATGGTGATGAGGGTGAAGCCATTGCCGTCGCTTACCTGTGACCTCCATTTTGGAGAACACCTGAATGTCCTGGAGAACTCCAAGATCAGGCTCGTGGGAGAATGTTGTCCAGGGGACTCTGCCCCTTCCAAATTTCTTTCTCTTTATGGTTTCTGTTACTCAGCTGAGGCCACCTCCTCCGAGGAGCCTTCCTGATCTCCCCCAGGCTGAATTACTTGTATATTCCTCTTCAGAGGCACAGCACATGCTTTGTTCTTCTTGGAACTTTGGCATTAGAGTCTGCAAGTCTATCTCTTCCCATCTATCATGGCCTTAAATGGCAATCTCTGGGTATTACCTTATTACTCTTTTGCTCCTCCAGCATCTAGTACATGCTAGGTATGGAGTGAGAGCTCAGCAAATGACAACTAAATTGAGATGAAAGACCATACACTACAAAAGCTCTCCAGTGACCTCCCTGTTACTGGAAAGATGCTGATCAAGACCTGTGGCACTTGTGTGCTGCCTGCTAAGATGCTGTGCTCTGTCTGCCCCCATTCTCTCCCCTAGCAGGAGAGCTGTATGCTCACCTTACAGTCAGTTACATCTGTCCCCAAACCCTTCTTGTAACTGTAATTATATAATTCAGTCCACTATTTCATAACAATGAAATATGAATACCAAACGAATTCTTAACTCCACAAAAACTAAGTTGAATGCACCAGAAAAAAAATTTGATAAAGAAAAATCACTTTTAAAATATTCTAACAAGTTATGTGTAGAAGATAAAACTCTAAAACTTCTGAAAATCTAGGAGTCCACACTTACCTTGTTTTGCAAGTTTAAGTATTTGCTATAATTTTTAAAAATAATAGTAAATTAAAAACTGGAAGTTGTAGATGAATTATGGACATAGAAGTTGTAGATGAAGAATTGTGGGCATATTTATGCAAATAAGCTCCAAGCGGACTCGTACTCAAAAAAATCAGGTCCGGACATACACAAAAATTCTAGTAAATGAATGTACATGAATGTTCTCATGTAAAATGAATTGTATATGAAGGATCATTTTTAATGAGTGCCCTCTTTAATGAACTCTTTCCACTGGTCGATCAATCATTCTGGAGAAAAGAGCTTCTCCTGTACTGGCCAGCCAGTAGATTAGCTTTTTCTGTGTTTTCTGTCTCCTTAGCAGTGCTGTGTGTCCCTTGAGGAAATGGCACGCCTTATACTTCTGCAACCTGCATCAGCCCCCTGAATCCATGGGTCACCTATATAGGTGGCTGGTTGGAGGACAATGGCAACTGCTCATTTACTCAACACGTATTTGTTGAGCTCCTGTTATGAGCCCACACTGATGAGGAATTGGGGTTATAGCATTGAACAAAAGCAGCAAATCCCCTGGTCTTCATGGACCTACCACCTAGAGGAAGAGAGACTGGCTCTGTGGCTGAGGCTCAGATGCGTGGCAGGCTGGGCATTGTGAGTAGGAAAGAGGACACACTTTTTGGGGGGAGGTGACAAGGCTAACTAAACAGATCAACTTCCTGCTACTTTTGCAGCTGAATGGGATCTTTCACTCCATGGGATGTATTTTTAGCAAAAGGAAAGTCTCTGGGAGTCTAGTCTAGTGAAATACAGTCAATTCTCATTATCTACCATAGTTACGTTCTACAAAGTTGCTGCAAACAATGAATTAGAGACATACTGTACTACAGGATTCCTGCCAGCCTCTGATCACAATATTGTCAATGATCAATAACCTTGTTTTATATGTTTCTGTTTAAAGGTCCCTTATTCAATGTTCAGCTGATTCATGAACATCAAACTCACAGCCAACAGCACTGTAACTTTTGCCTGATCAAAGCCTACCTAACACATGTATTTTCTCCATAAGGCACATCACCTCCTTGCATGTTGGAATACTGGACAGCACTTCAGCACTACACTTGAGGGCCATTTTAAAAAGCAAAATCAACTAACAAAAAGCACAAAAATGAGAAAAACTAAATATACTGTGGCTCTAAACATAGTGCGAAAAGGACAGTTGACAGTACAAGAGCTGAAACAAGAAGGCAGAGCGTCACCTTGTTTGACCTCAGCTGGAAACACCCAAGTGTCAGGTAACTCAAATTTTTCATGCCATGAATGACTGCAAAAGTGCCACAAGTATGGATTTGGGAGTTATAAATAAATTTTAACAAGTTGGCAAATTTGTGAATACAAAATCTGCAGATAATGAGGAACAACTGTCTAATGAAGCAGGAAGGCATTAAAGCAAGACTGCAAAACTCAGTGCTGTCCACTCCATCACAAATGTTTAAAATATTTGTCCCACCTTCTGCAAATACCTGTCCAGTACTCTTCCAAAGTCTCAAGGTCAGGAGAGATGAGGGGGGCTGAGGAACAGTCACAGACTGGAGGAGACTAAGAAGACGTGACAACTACATGCAATATAGGATTAGATCCTGGATAAGAAAATGGATATCAGTGAAAAACTGGTGAGATACAAATAAAATCCATCTTTTAGGTAAAGGTATTGAACAACGGTACTTTCTTAGTTTGAATGACTGCACCATGGTTATGTAAGATTACGTAAGGTTAGGGGATGCTGAGGGAAAGGTATATGCGATCTCTCTGTACCACTCTTGCAACTCTCCTGGAAGTATAAATTATCTCAAAATAAAAAATCTAGAAAGAAAAGCAACATAAAACAGAGGCATCCAGTGGGGACACCAAGTGGTCGGGTGCAGGTGTGACGGGGTGGGCCACAGTCTCCCTGGGCTTCCAGGCCCCCCGAGGCCACGCATCTCCTCCCGCCTGTGAGCAAGGCTGTGGGGCCTCCTCCTACACCAAGAGAGGGGCCCCCTGCTCACTCATCTATGGAGGGGCATACGGAGTGTCAGGGATGTGCCAGGCGCGGTGCTGGATTCTGGGGCCAGGGTTGGGAGGCAGAGGAGGAGCGGGGAATTCACATCTGTCAATTGATCAGTTTTGTTTTTTTTTCTTTTTTCTTTTTTTGGTGCACCGTTCCTGGAAGTACTGCAATACCAGGTCGATGCGTGGAGTGGACGGAGCAAGCCCCTATTCCATCTCCCTGCTCCAAAAATCCATCCAATATATTGTCCTCGGATAGAGGACGCATCAGACACCAAACTGATAAGAACAGATACTACACTTGATCTTAGCCAAAAGGCCGAGAAGCGATAATTGATCAGTTTTTAATGACAGTATGTTTTAATCACTACTGTGTGCCAGGCACAACTAAACTCCTTACATAGATGTTCTCCTTTAATACTTACAGCATCCCTGTTTTTCAGGAGACTGAGGCCCAGGAAGGTTCAATAATTTATCCAGAGTCCCAGGTGCTGGGAGCAGAAGCAGGACCAAGGCCAGCCTGTGCCCCAGAGACAGTGCTGGACACAGAGGTGACCGGAGCAGCCTGGCCTTGGAGGCGCCTCCCCTGAGCATTCCCAGGGACCCAAGAGTGCAAGTTCCCTTGCAACGTCATCCAAGTTTCCCTGGTGGCCACTTCTGCTGAGAAGAGCAGCTTCTACACCTGGCCTTGAGGATCAGCGTTGCTGCCGGTGCTGGGGAAAGCTGACTCTTGTCACCATAACAACGACAACAGTGATCAGAGCTACTGCTAATTGACTGTTCCCTGTGTACTGGACACAGTGTTGAGCACTTAATGCATTTTTTTCTAATTCTTAAACATAATTAACCGCTTTATTCCAAAAGAAGTGAGTGAGACTATGAGAGATTAAATAACCTGATACAGTGAGTGAATGGCAGCAGAGGTGGGAGACTGGGTTTGTCTAGTTCCAAAGCCCATTCTCTTTTCAGGGTACAATGAGGTCCCTACTAAGGTTCTGAGAATGCAAGGACACCCTATAAGGCATTTTTACCTCTATTATTGCCAACCCTCAGAATAATCTAAAAAGCCAGGCAAATGATCCCATTTTACAATAAGGCTGATGGAGGTAGCTGTGAGAACAAGAAAAAGAAGGCCCTAGTGTGTGTCAGTGCTAATGTGTGAAGACACAATGCTACCTCCACCTGGAATAAGGTGTTGCTGTTCCCACCTGTAATTCCACTGAGAGACTCAATGACCACATAGCTAGGAAGTGGCAGATCTGGGCTTCAGATCCAGGCCCCTCTGGCTCTAAAGCTCACATTCTTTCTGTCATTATCAAGGCCAGGTCCCAACGGGCACAGAAAGAAGCCCTGCTGAAATGTGCAGCCGTAATGGCACCATTCAGGTGTCTGCGGCAGATGAAGATGAAGCTGTCACCAACAGTCAGTCACGGTCTCTGTGTTTCCACAGTGGGGAGAGTTTGCATGGAACCATCCACACTCTCCATCTGCTCACCTGCCTATGACTAGCCATTTGTGCCGAAAGCTGGCAACGGAAACCCTAACCAGCCACCAGTGATGTCATCTGCAGCCCTGACTCACGAGCAGGGCCAGAACTGGGCCAGGAGGAGGGCTAAGCAAACACAGGCCTGTGTAGAAGCCCTCAGGGCACTAACTTGGGAAGGGGTCCTGTAGCACATCACAACCCTTGGAACTCCAAACATTTTCCAGTTCTGCTCCATCCCCCAAAGCCAGCAGGCCACACACCCCCGGGCCTGGACAGTGTGAAGGTGAGGGGTGAATGCAGGAGATCCACTGCCCCACACGGCGACGTTCTGTTTCACTGAACCCGTCTCTCTCCCCACTGTGTCTGCACTGCAATTGCACAGGCTCCATTATATTGTTTCTGAAATTATGAAATCCTCTTCCACTCCTGCACCTTTCCTGGGCCAGCTCCCTCAGCTTTCCTATTGAATTTGCAATTTCTGGCACATCCTTGTTGCACAGAATGCCAGGTATAGGTTGATGGAAGCGGCTGTGAAAGCAAGAAAAAGAAAACTTATACCACTTTCCAGTGCCTTCTTAACACCCTCTGAAAAATGAACGTGCTGCTTCTTCCAGCACACCCAGAGTACATGAGACAGTCGGCCACCAAATTCTCTACCCACCTTGCACACAAACAGTGGTGCACGGGCTCAGTGGGCAATGGAAAATGAAGAGGGAGCTCTGGGGTGTGAGGGTGAGTGTGAGGATGAGATGGGGACAGACACAGGGGCAGGGGTGTGTAGGGAAAGACAGATGGCCAGGAGCCAGCAGACCTGAGTTTTGGTGCCAGCTCCACCCCACCTTACCAGCTGCATGGCCCAAGCAATTCCCTTCCCTCCTCTGGGGCTCGGTTTCTTTTTCTAACAAAGGGGCTGGACTAGATGACCCACAAGGCTTCTTCCTCCCAGCCCTGAGCCCATCCTGCCGACTTGCTCTCCAGCCCATCCACACTGAGTGGCCAGTGGTTGAAGGAAGGGAGTTCAGGAAGCCTGGGACTTCTCCTGCCAGCAGAGGACAATTGTCTGCAGTGGTCACTGCACGTGGAAAACAGACTTCTGATGAGGGGAAGACCCCCACAAAAGGATTCTAAGAGGCCTCTGGGGGTGGGTCTTGCAACCGAGGACGTGATTGGAGGACCTTGGGGCTGGGGCCTCAGCATCACTCTGCAAGAGGGAGCCAGGGAGTTAGTGGGAGGTAACACAAAAGTCTTCTGACACCCTTTTCAAATCCTGGTGAGATCTCTGGTCTCTAGGCGAGACGGTAGCCCAGAGCAATGGCTTCAACCTGGGGCAGCACCAAGGCCTGGAGGCAGCCAGCTAGTGACTGTGCTCCTGGCAAACCAACCCTTCCCCATCTGCCCCGGTGAGCTCTGGCTGGAGACCAGGCTCCGACCCCCGGGGGAGCTCCCTGGCTCTTCCTGGAAGCTCCGAGGCTCCCGGCTCCCTCGCAGAGCCGCTCCCCACTGTAATAAGCCCAGGAGTCACTGCCACAATATTTTCTCCTCTGAAGGAGCTGGCGTCGCAGTAATTGCCACTTGGTGCTCCTTTGGCAGCTGCATTCATCACCTGTCTCAGTCCCAGCCCCAGCCAAGAGAGAAGGAGCTGCAGGAAGCAGAGCCAGAGGGGCCTGTCATGGCAAACTGTCCTCACCCAGGGGCAAGGGCAAAGCACTCTGCTCTGTCCCTCCATCAAGCCTGTCCTGGCTTCCTAGGGAGGCCTGAGGTCCAACGTCACTGGGGTTCTCCCTGTGTGACGGAGGTTGATGAGGAAGGGGTAGCTCTCCCTGCTTGGCCAGCGCGGATGCAACCAGGCCCCTTGGCTGGAGCCTCGATGGAAGAGAGGGTGAGGAGTCAGGGAGAAGCTGGAACCTTCCAGACTCCCCTGCCACTCCTCTCTTCATCCTCACTCTCTGCCCTTTCTGCACATGCCCTCTGGAACCATCTCTCAAAGCCATGGCTTTAGGCTCATGCCATCGCCTTGCTCAAGATACCCTCAGTGACTCTCCTGAAGGATAAAGTGCTGATTCTTCAGTCTCTACCTTCCTAAACAAAACTCTGCTCTTCTGTAAAAAAATCTACAGTCTAGCTGGAGTTGATGTATTCTGTGACTTTCCTTATCTCCTCACTTAGCCTCATCCTCCCCATTCCCTCAACTTTGAAGATCACCATTTCTCCTCCTGCCTTCATCCCCAGCTCTCCAAATCCTACCGATCCTTCAAGGAGCAAAGCCTACTTCCTCCAGGGGACTTTCCCTGACTGCACTACCCAAGGCCAACACCATCTCTTCCTTCTGTACTCCCACAGAGTCGGATACCTGAGGCTCAAACAAAAGGCCATTTATAACTAGTTTTTATTGCAAAGCAGAGGAGCAGCCAAGGCCCCTGGGGACAAGGACCCTGGAATGCTCAGGGAAGCTGAGCTATGGGACAGCCTGGCTCTGGCATTCATTAGGTTTGTGGAGTGCTAAGCACCTACATTATGCAAAAGCCCTGTGACCTGCAGGCCTCCTTCCACAGGAAACAGACTGCAGTGAGCTGAGTGCAGGCTCTTCTTCCCACTGAAGACACATAGCCACAGTAAGTATTCAGTAAAATTTGCCAAGTGGATAAATGCTGCACTAGCAGAGTTACTGAGGTGATGTGGAGCTGCATCCACGGAGACAGAGCCAGCCACGGGAGCCCTACTGGGGGTTTAAGCCAATTTTTAAGCTGGAGTAATATTTGAAGAAGCCAAGCCTCACTCGAGAGTAGAAATGGTCTTAGTATCTGGCAGATGAATATACTACTGGCAAGCCAAGTGGGTCTTCTAAGAACTGGAGCCAAGGAGACTCCCAGAGACCTCTTGAAGTCACCCCAAAGTCAGAGCAAGTTGGCTGAAAGCCTGAGAAGCAATCTGGGGGTAGGAGTGAGCTGAGGCAGGAACAACCCAGCAGGAGGTAGAACTGATCGCTCCAAAATGGGGCACCCACTGGCACAGGCCCTGTTCGTTGTACTTGTCACACTGTATTGTTAATATTTCTTGGCACTTGAGATGAGTCCCTCCTCAGCATCTGGCATGCGTCTGGCACCCGGGAACACCCTCAATAAATGCAGTGTTGGTGAGTGAAGTAGTGTGCGTGTGGGCAAACAGGAGAGGACCCACCTCACTTAGAGGAGGCCCCTCAGTCTGTTCTAGCCTTATGAGACAGCGACAGATCCCAGTATTTCAAAAGAAGACAGAAATCTGGACTCACATTTGAAATCACCTTATTTTTAAATGCTGGCAACTAACTCATTACAATGTTTGAGCCAAACCTCTTCCATGGGCCAGATCTAGCTTGCGTCTTCCACCCACGCCATCTAAAACACAGAAGCTAAACAAACAGCCACAGTTGAAAGCCATCGTCGAATTTTGCTTTTACAAGCCTATCTTAACTAGGCTTCCCAATGGCAGGGGG
>PVKY010008597.1:0-13935 GCA_004027775.1 Bradypus variegatus
TTTCAGGTATTTACTTCTAGCTATTGCAATGCATTAAAACCTAAAAAGGGTTATCTACACAGTGCGTAAGAATGTCCACCAGAGTGACCTCTTGACTTCATTTGAAATCTCTCAGCCACTGAAGCTTTATTTTGTTTCATTTCACATCCCCTTTTTGGTCAAGAAGATGTACTCAATTTCATGATGCCAGGTCCAGATTCATCCCCAGGAGTCATATCCCATGTTGCCAGGGAGATTTAACCCCTGGGAGTCAGGTTCCACTTAGGGGGGAGGGCAGTGGGCTCACCTGCCGAGTTGGCTTAGCTAGAGAGAGAGGCCACATCTGAGCAACAAAGAGGTACTAAGGGGGAGACCCTTAGGCACAATTATAAACAGGTTTAGCCTCTCCTTTGCAGTAATGAGCTTCATAAGGGAAAGTCCCAAGATAGAGGGCTCGGCATACCAAACCGTCAATCCTCAATGTTTGTGAGAATGTCACAAAGGCTACGTTTTTAAGTCAGAGAAGATAGAAGGTAGCCTAAGATAGGAGCATGCTAAAGGGTAACAGAAACTTTTGGGTCAAAATTCCCTTTTAGCCATAATAAAAGCAAAGGAATTTTCTTCTTTGATCATACAATTACAAAGCCTTCCTCTAAGTACTAGGATTACAAAAGCATACATCTTAAAAAGTTTAGTTTCCAGCCTTTGGTTATAATGTCACTTGAATTTCTTATAAACCAGTTAGACTTGTGGAAAGAAAGCTGAATTTTACCTGAACTTTCCTCAAGGCTGGACCTATCTTCAACAAACAGACTAGATTCAAGAAGCCAGATTTTTCTCTTATTAGTCACTAAGAATAGATTTGGCATTTGTAGACCCTCCATTTGGAAATCAAGAATAATCTCTACAAGCACATACTACAAAACAAAACCTAAGTATACAGTCATCAACAAAATGCCCTCTCACCTACGAGTTGCTTTCTCTCATTGTGGTGATACCCTTGCAATTTAATTCTGACGTCTTGTTTTTTTGATGATTTTTTATTATTGGATAATGAGAGTAACACCTACAAATTGAGTCGCTGCTGCTTCTTTTTTTTAAACTAAGTTTCAGCTATCTTACCACTGCTTTGGCAGAGAGTTGAAAACTCAGGGCATCTTTGCTTTCTTTTTCTTTTAAACAATTTGTTTTCCTTCTCTCCCGATTATCTTATGGAGGGCATCTTGTCAGGATTTGGTTTCATTTATCCAAAGAAACTACACATGCTTCCATGCCATTGGCTACCTCAAGAGCATATTCAATTTGACACTTTCCCTTTCCAGGCTTTAGGCCATTGCAGCTTTCTGGCAGACAAAAGTCTCAGGTTCCAGCATAGACTCTGCTCTCAATTACAGAAATCCATTTCCCAAGAGACTGTGACACTAATTTTATATCCTTCGTGGCCCCTCCAGACTTCCCACTACCCAGCCACCCCCACTATACACACACACACACACACCACACTCTCCCTTTAAGATACAAAACTAAAACCCACATGTAGAACACTCTTCCAAAGTACTACAATCACAACAGTAATAGTCATTCTTGGGATGTAATTTAGAATTTTCCACCCTTTTAATCAAAAAGTGTTTAAAGGTAACTTAGAGTATGAGTCATGAACTTGTGGTACCTTAATTAATGGGCCATGAAACTTCATTTTTTTAGCTGTATCATTTATTTATCTATTTATATTTTTCATTAGAGAAGTTGTAGGTTTACAGAAAAATCATGCAGAAAACAGAGAGTTCCCATATACCCCCACTCCGCCACCCCCCCCCACACACACACCATGAGGCTTCTTACTTGCTTAGTTCCAGTAAGTGCATCTCTTGAGTTGAAACTTGGAAACAGAGAGTGAGGAGACACTGATACGGCAGGCGGTGGCTCAGCCTCAGGGTGTATCAATAGTGACAGAAGGCTGTGGCCAGTCCATAGCAGTCAAATGGCAAACCTCTGGGGATAAAGGACAGTGGCCATGGGTGGAAGGGGCCTCTTAAGAATTTGTATTTCCATCATGGAGAGATTCAGACTGAGATAGTTTGAGATAGTTAACTAGTCAGGGACCCCCAAACACAAGTTGTTAGGAATGGGATGAGGGAAGGGGTGAGAGAAACTGAGGAATTCAACCCAAACCAAGTCCCTTTGAGTGAAAGAGTAGCTTTTCACAGCTGGATTTAAGGAAGAGCTCAGGCTGGCTGAGGCGAGTGGCATATTCTTTCAGGTTCATGTAAAACCAAACCACTCTCTGGAACTAGGGGACCCCAACAGCCCTCACCACCTGGCAACACCCGTCTCTGTGTTACTATTTCTTCAATTCCAAAGACACATCTCCGCTCTTCCTTACGTGGTCCTCTCTGGCTGACTGGCTGGCTCACCCATGTTGTCTTATTTTGCAAATGAAGGAGAGAACTTCCGGTAGAGTAAATGCTGCTTTTTATGATAGATGAGACGTTTTTGTGCTGACACTTTATAGGAACACTTTTTTTCCTCCCCTAAATAGAATCAACTTTCATCTCCTTCTGTTTGTGGTAGAGAGGAAGATCATAAACAAATATTCTGGACAGCCAGCCCAGGCTCTTTTCATTGCTCAGTTTGTTTGTAATTAATTTGGGCTCCTGTGAGTCACTGGGGCTGCTCTAGCCGTTGGGGAGACCCTAGCTATGAGAACGTAGCTGATGAGTGTGAAATGTGCACCCAGGCAAGCCACACAGCTGGGGAGCAGGAACCTGAGATGGCATGGGGGACGGGGGTTTCAAAACCAGGGATGCTCGCCAAAGTGTAGGTGCAGGGCTCCGAATTCAAACTCGCCGGGTGGAGTGAGAGCAAGTGTGGCGGTGGAGAGGAATTTAAAGGAAAGAGTTTCAGCAGGGAATTAGAGGGCCTGGGTTCTCAATTGTGTCTGTGCCCGGCAAAGGGAGCTCGTGCATGTGAGACAGTCTTGCTGGGATCCCATTTCTCGCTTGAGATACAAGAAGCTCAGACCAGATGGTCCCAGCATAGCTTCCACCCTGGCCTGTGGGGACCGACCTGTGGCGTGTGCCCCAACACTCGGCACCCCCCACGTCATGCTAGACCCCCCCACACCTGGAATCGAAAAAACGTACCAGGATAATAAACTTCACAGGTCAAGTTTTAATAACTAACATAAACAGAAGCCAAGCTCTCCAGAAAAACTCAAGAGAAAACCCAAGTGCCAAAACGTCCCAGATAAAACATCTATCAAAAATAGTCCAGAGTCAGCTAAACCACCTAAGAAGCTGTTTACCCTAAACAACAGGGGAGATGCAGACAGACAGCACAAGAAAATGCAGGTTAGTTCTGGTGGGAGTAGAAATTTTAGCTCTTTGCTCAAAATGAATCATTGTCACGGCTGGAGGAAACACGCTTGTTTATGTTTGAATGCTGGGTAATCTTATTTTCCATCAGGCTGTAGCCGGTGACTCACTGCTTGATTTCTGGTGGCGAGAAGCAGGCACCTCCATGTTTTCTGTAATAAACCTCAGCTGCATCCATGTGGAGACAGCATGGTCAGTCTCTCATGATGTCCCCAGAGCAGGGGCAGGCACTTTACCGGAATCTTCTGAAATGGTCAGCCCTGGTACAGCTGCCTCTTCTCTAAAAGAAGGTCCCTTTTTTTCTAGATTAAGTGGAGCAATATCTTCTGTGTGACCTTGAACACATTTCTCTGTTTCCATATTTGTAAAACAGAACTAATTAACAATGGTATCTACCTCACAGAGATGTTGTTAGGATAGAATGAAATAATCTATGCAGGGGGCTTTATATAAGGATATGAGATAACCTTCAATGCATGTTAGCTATATAGTTAATGTCATTTTTTGTTGTTATTCTCATCTGTGCTACCTCTCAGAAAGAATAGCCTGGGAAGAATTCATAAACCAGCCGGTTAGGTAAGACATACACACACAAACATAATCAGGGGCTAAAATTACGGTAAGCTATCCACTTGCCTGATGTAATCATACATATAATTAAGTAGATTGGGCACATGCTCGGCTGAGCATTGCAGAGAGAATACGACAATATATGACAAAGATCGAAGGGTGCGATATGGAGAACAAGCACCTAATGGAGGGAGAGGCAGGTGCTGGCTGGAACTGCCAGGAAAAGCCTCTCTCAGTGCAGACTGGATTCTGAGACGTAATGTGGCTAGCAGGGGCCAGGCCGCGAAGACAGGTGCAAAACCAACCGGAAAACTGAAAAATGGTCTGTGCACAGTACATATGACAGAGGAGCTTTAGGAGCTTGGAGAGATGGCAGCAGAGATGTAGTTCCTTTATAATTTAAGTTATTTTAACTAAACATACAGAAATAGGTGACGGCAAGGGAGAATTTTGAACATGGGGCTCACACAAAGAAGATGGAGATTTGGGAAGACATATCTGGCTTTACCGGGGGGCTAGGGGAGGGGGAGCAGAGGACCTCAGAAGCCTGGGAGGAAGGTAGAGGCCATTTCTTGTGGGAGGTGGGAAGTTTGGTTCCAGAATGGTAGAAATGAGAATGGGAAAGAAGGATTTTGATGGACAATTTTAAAAAAATGATAGGGTTTAATTTTAGACACTTTGAATGTGAGGTGGAATTGCTTAAGACTAATTGGTCTGAAGGCACAGATAATGCTCTGGAGGAAACAGGGATAGAGGGGAAGGGTGGAGGGGAAGCTCCCCAGGGCAGCAGCCCCGGAACAGAAACCGGAGCTTGCCCCAGAGGGCGGCTCGCAGGAAGGCAGGCCCCGACTGGCCGTGCCACCTGCCCATTTGGCGTGCACTGGACAAACAGGACGCAGCAGAAGGGACAGAGGAGGGGCAGCTGGGCAGGTGGGAGCAGAGCTAGGGAGGGTCAGGGCGAAGGAGGGAGAGGAGGACAAGGCCTAGGGGAGGGGCTGGTCAACTGAGGAACACAGGCCTCAGAGAGCAGGAAGGCTCGGGGGGAATTCAGCAGATGGGAACACAGAAACGACACGAGCACCACTTGGCTGATTAAGCATGTCCGTTGGGCAGGGATGTTGAATTCACAATTTAGAAAAAAGGAAGGCATGCACGTGCACGCACATGTACACGCAACCCTCATCCTTTCGGAAGGGAAGGCGGGCCAGTTAAAAACCTAAAGCAGGGGGTTAGGGAGATGGCAGTGCTTATTTGCAGACCGGGAGTGACGTATGGGGGGCTACAGGAAGGGGCCAGACGCCCCGACTTGGCCCCAACCTCTGTCACTTGCCTTCCTGGCAGGCTCTCCACCTTCTGGCCTCTAAACTCCTCAAGAGGGTTAACCCAGTGAGGACAGATTGAGCTCTCACCTATGACCTTTCTTTGTTACTAATTAACAAGTGCTCCATCTGTTTAATTTGTTTCATAAAACACCCAGTGTGGGCAGAGCTTAAATGATGTGCTGTCCACCCCCTACCCCATTCTCCTGCTCACGGTGGCAGGCTGAATGCTTTCCCACCCAGCTCTGGTTCACAACTGATAACCCCCTTTGGCATCCGTGAAAAAGGTTTGTAAATAAGTGGATCAGTATTCAAAGCTTTGTCTGTGGCTAATCTGACTATATATACTCAAGTTCATCACTAGGACCCCTTTCTTAAGGGCAAAGAAGGGAGAGATGTCAGTAGCTAGTAGCCACAAATTATTTCCCTCTTCTCTCCCCAACCCACTCTGGTGACCCGCTCAAGCAGTTCTCCTTGCAGAACGAGGGGCTTAGCAGAGATTTCGGAGCCAGACTTCGGCTCTGCCACTCACCAGCTATGTGGCTTTAGACAAATTAACCAACTTCTTTGGGCCTCAATTTCCTTTACCATAAAGTATGGGATAATAAAGATGGGACAGTTTTGAGGCTCAAATGACCTCAGAATACATGTAAAATACCCTATGAAAAATGAGCTGTTATTCTGAAATTAGTCAGTCCAGGGAGAGCTGTGATGGCACAGGGTCAGGAAAATCACCTCCTCCTGCGCCTGCCATTTTTCTTGGACCTGCATTTCTGGTTTCGTTCCCCCCACCCCTCCATCCCTTCCGTCCCATCAGCGGGCCTTGTTGAAAGCACTGCCAGCTGCCGTTCCCCCCCCACCCCAGCTTCTTCCCTTCGTGTCTGGGTAAGTCTGTTCTTCTTTCAGGCATTCTCCACCAGCTTGAGCTCCTAGTTTGCCCAACCCGTGACTGGTTTCCAGTTGTGCTATAAGGAAATCTTACTTTAGTGCTTTTTCATTCCTAGAGATCCCTTATTATCACTTATAAGTCTTTCTTTATAAAGTTTAAGGGAAAAGAGTTCCTAACAACAAATTTAGAGTCTTTTGGAACTCAATCCATTGGAAAATTGAAGCTTGAGCATTTATTAGTACATTGTGTTGCATGTCTGTCTCCATCCAAAAGGGGAAAAAGGCAAAACTGAAAACTTTATAGGAAAAAAAAGCCATTTTTTTTTAAAGACTGGTTGTATCTCAACCCTTGTGGTGTCTAAACACACATGGAAGAGTCTTCAGGCTCTTGGGAGAGGTGCAGAGCTAGCACAGAGGACTGTCATACCCCACCTGACATTGGTCTTTTGTGACCCTTCTCATTTCCCAGTAACGTCCCTGGCTTCAACTCTTCCTGAGATTACTGCACCAGGCCTCAGACCCACCAAACGTGGGGGCCATTTGCAGAATTCAGTCCAGTTCAAGCTTGAGGCGAGACAATGTGTTCTTTCCCTACCTCCTGGAATTGGCCCTCACATGAGCTGGAGCTGGGGAAACCATGAATGAAGTTCTGCTTCCCACTGTCCCTTTCTGCGTCCAACCCTAACTTCCGCACCGTAGCCTGCCCACAGGTGTATCCTCTTTTCTTCCCAGGGCCATAGCCCCCACTTCTTACTCCCTCCTCTTCCATCTCTCAGCAATTGCTCTTCTTACGTTGCCAGGGACTCTCAATATCTGATTCTTAGAAGAGGCATAAGAGGTCGTCCAGTTCAGCCTCCTCATTCTGTGAATGGAAAATGAAGTTCCGGGGAACTGAAGGGATGCTGAGGTCACACAGCTGGGAAGCGATGAGGCTGGCACTGGACCCCCAGGCAGTGGTCCTTTGCCAGCATGTGGCCTAGCCCCTCGCTGCTTGCCGGGGACCCTCACTGTACCCCTCTCTTGGCTCATGAGATTAGGTGTACCTTGATTTGTCATCATGCCTACCTCCTGATCTTCCGCTTCTCCTAAACCTCCCCAGTCAATAGGTCCTAACTTTGGTCCCTTCTCACTTACTTCTCCAGAAGAAAATTCTTGAGTAATACTTGAACTCAGTTATGGGCTGGAGGTTGTTGACATTCTCCATCATTCTCAGTCTAATAATGGCCATTGCCATTGAGATTTGAATATATGATGAGTGCTGGGTGAAGAGCCTAACTCACGTTTTCTCACTTAATTCTCACAGCTGTCCAATGAGGCAGGTAGGATATTATCTCCCCTCCACCTACCCCCCACCCACCCCATCTTTATTTTTCAGGAGAGGAAACAGACTTGGAGAGGATAAGGAGATTGGCCACCTGGAAATGGAAGAGCTGGCATTGCAGCCAGATTGCCTGGCTCCAGTGCCACTACACCTCGAGACTCAGTGTACTCAGGGTGGTTCCTGAACCAGCAGGAGCCGCATCATCTGGGAACCTGTTAGAAATGCAAGTGTCCACCCTGTCCCAGGCCTACTGAATTGGAACCCTGGCAGGGGTGGTTTAGAAGCCCCCTTATGATTCTGGTGCATGCCAAAGCCTCCGAACCAAGGCACCAGACTGCACGACTACCCCACCGTTAGCCATAAATACCTCTGGGATGCTTCACGCTCTTAGAATCGTCGCAACTTATCAGTTTAACAAACTTGTACTGTGTGCAAAGCATTTTGCCTTTCCCATTTGGCAATCATAAATCTGAAGTTTTGAGATACTTTCCAACAGGTAGATAGAAGGTGGAGATGCAGATCATGGGGCAGACTCCAGAAGCCCTCACTCCAAGTAATTCTTTCTAATCGTTAGGTATCGTTCTTCTCTTACTGGGCTTGAGCCAGGCCTGAAGATAAATAGCTAAGGAGCTAAAATAAAAGGAAGCCACACTCCCTCCAGATGAGTCCTCCACTCTACCTCAGATCTTCTCCCAGACTAGGAACAAATCACTGCCAGCACTCATTTTAGCAAAGCCCTTTCTACCCCATGTTAAACATTATTGTTTTTATCCACCACCTGGGTGGTAGCGATCAATGATCTCATATGTGTGGAGAGTTATCAAGAGTTCTCTACTGCCTGTAATAGGCTGCCTGAAGACACACAATTTATTGTGGCATCTGCCATGCCATTGATCTGTTTACATACCTGTGAATGAGGCCCCATGGGGGAACAAATCCAAAATCCTCACGGCTAGAGGAAAAGAGCAAGCAACTTTTGTTTCACATATTTAAACCAGGTGTGCCAAGAGCTTGATGAGCGGAAGCTCCATTTAGCCAGTCTTAAAATAGACCCTTTTCTAGATGAGCAACTTCCCCCTTTCCTTTTTCTCTCTTCACCTCTCTCTCATCCCTCATCCACATTTTAGAAACACTTCCAAGACCACAGTGAGAAAATGATTCGAGAGAAATGCTGTAGAACTATTTTGGGAAAAGTTATGCCTGAACTACACTGGTGAGTCTCTTTTTGCAATATGCTCTGCACACGGGAGGTACACAATTAATTACACAGGCCAAACGACTGATTCGATGCTTCCTTCTCTTTTTGATCAGCAAGAACTTCAGTTGCTGACTATTTAGATTCTGTCTGTAGTTACGACAATAGTTCTGGTCACTCACTTATCCTATGATTTATTCCTATGCACTAGGCATCTGTGAGGAAATGGAAATCCAAAAACACATAAGCACCCTCCGCTCCCCACCTTGCCTTCCAGCAATTTAGACTCTAGAGAAGGAAACTGATCAGTAAGATGGACCCAGTGTGATAAGGCGAATAATAAGGGCCATCTCTATAATGCCCTACAGTTTTCAAAGCATGCTCACACCTCTCATTTGATACTTATGACCTCTAGGGACACATTCAAGATTGTGATATTGATTTTAAAGGCAAGGAACTCCTGAAGACTCCTGTTTAAATAAATGTCTGAATAAGACATTTCTCTGGCAGGTTTTGCAGGACGGAGACAACTGAGTTCTGCAAATCTGAGCAAATTCACTTTGCCCCCAGAGCTGCCTGCCAAGGATCAGGTCCCTGCAGACAGGGACACGACATGTGGGTCACGTCCGCTCTGCGGCAGAGGTGACCGGATAGCGTCATCAGCCTAGGGCAGGCTTTCTGCTTCCAAAATAGACCCTGTGAGGCCTTGGAAGAAGTGCCAGGGTTTCTCCTACAGCAGATGATGAGAAAGAACAGTCTGCCAGGTGGCGGCGGCAGGAAGTGTTCCCGGGGAGGCCTTGGCACAGTTGGGGTGGCAGCTGCGCACGCGGCGGAAGGCAGAGGTTGGAGACTGTCCTGCCTGCGACCTCGCAGTGTCGCCGGCCACCGGGCTCCACCGCAGGCCTTCTCCGGCCCTTCCGGGCAAGCCCATTCTTTAGTGATTCGTCTGCTTTCCTGGAACCCAAAGCAACTTCCCCTCCCCGCCTCCCTCCATCATCTGGTAATCTCTCATCTACTTTCTGTTTCTGTGAATTTGCTATTTCTAGATATTTCATATTATATAATATTTGTCCTTTTGTGTCTGGCTTATGTCACTCAACATAATGTCTGCAAGGTTCATCCAGGCTGTAGCATGCATCAGGGCTTCATTCCTTTTGATGGCTGAATAATATTTCACTGTGTGTATGTACTATGTTTCGTTTGTCCAGCCATCCATTGATAGATGCTTGTGTTGCTTCTACCTTTTGGTTATTATGAGTAATGCAGCTATGAACACTAGTGTAGGAGAATCTGTTTGAGTCCCTGCTTTCAATTTCTTTTGGGTATATACTTAGCAGTGGAATTGCTGGATCATATGGTAGTTCGGTGTTAACTTTTTTTGAGGAACCGCCAAATTGTTTTCCACAGTGGTGTACCATTTTTGTTCCCACCAGCAATGCTCAGGATTCAATTCCCCTACCCCCTCTCTAGCACTTATTGTTTTCTTTTTTCTTTCTTTTCTTTTCTTTTTGGAGGTGATATAAATTGAATTCTACTAGTTTTTAATTTTATATTTTATAAGCACTTTCTTCCTCTCCCATCCCCCTTCCTTGTTCCTCTTCCTCTAATCTGCTTTCTATCTCTGCAAATTTGTTATCTCTAGTCATCTCTTATAAGTGATACAGCACAATTTTTATTCTTATGTGTCTTTGCTTGTTTCACTGAGTGTGTTTTCAAGGTTCTTCCATATCACAGCTTGTCTCATAACTTCATTTGTTCATGTGGCTGAATAATATTCCACTGTGTGTGTGAAACACATTTTATTTATTCATTCTTTGTCAATGGAATAATGCTGCTAAAAACATTGGTACAAATATCTGTTTTCACTCTCTTTAGATCTACACCCAAAAGTGGGATTGCTGGGTCAGACGGTAATTCTGTATTTCACTTTGTGAGAAATTACCATGTTGCTTTCCGCAGTGGCCGCACCATTTTATATTCCCACCAACAATGTACTAGAATTACACTTCCTTTGAATCCTCTCAAACAGTTATTTTCTCTTTTTAAAATAATAACTGTGCTTGTGGTTATGAAGTGGAATCTCATTGTGGTTTTAATTTGCATTTTCCTAATGGCTAATGATATTGAGCATTTTTTCATGTGTTTATTGAACATTTGTATATATTCTTTAGAAAATTATCTATTTAAGTCCTTTGCTATTTTTAAATTGGGTTGTTTATCTTTTTGTTGTTGAATTGCAGGAGTCTCTTAAATATTCTGACTATTAACCCCTATCCAATATATGGTTTGAAGCTATTTTCTACCACTCTATAGGTTGTCTTTTCACTTTCTTATTTTCTTCAATACATAAAAGTTTTTAATTTTGATGAAATAAAATTTATCTATTCTTTCTTTTATTGCTTGTTCTTTTGGTGCCGTATCTAAGAATCCATTGCTGAATCCCACGTCGTGAAGATTTGCCCATATGTTATCTTCTAAGAGTTTTATAGTTTAAGATCTTAATACTCAGATCTTAATATTTGATCCATTCTGAGTTGATTTTTTGTATATGGTGTGAGGTAGGGGTCTAATTTCATTATTTTGCACGTGGGTCTCCAGTTTTCCCAACACCACTTGTTGAAGAGACATGTACTGAGCATGTTGTCAAAAATCAATTGGCCATAGATGTGCAGGTCTCTTCCTGGGTTTTTAACACTGTTCCACTGATCTATTTGTCTATCTTTTTGTCAGTACCACTTACTGTAATTACTGTTGCTTTGTAATGCAATTTGAAAATGATAAGTGTGAGTCCTCCAACCCTGTTCTTTTTCAGGATTGTTTTGGCTACTTAGGGCCCCTTGCAATTCCATAAACATTTAAGGATTGATTTCTCTATTTCTGCAAAAAAAGGCTGTTGGAATTTTAACAGGAGTTGCTTTGAATTTGTATATTGCTTTGGGTAATAATGATATTAATAATGCTAATGTCCAATCTGTGAACATGGGATGTCTTGCCATTTATTTAGGTCTTCTTTAAAAATTTTCAGCATTGTTTTGTAGTTAGCAGTATACAAGTCTTTCGTATCCTTAGTTAAATTTATTTCTAGATAATTTTATTCTTTTAGATGCTATTATAACTGAAACTGTTTTCCTAAATTCCTCTTCAGATTTTTTATTGCTAGTGTATAGGAACACAACTGTTTTCTGTGTGTTGATCTTGTACCCTGCCACTTTGCTGAATTCATTTATTAGCTCTAATAGTTTCCCTGTGGATTCCTTTGGGTTTTCTCCAAATAAGATCATGTCAACTACAAACAGAGATAGTTTTAATTCTTCCTTTCTAATTTCAATAACTTTTATCTATTTACCTTGCTTAATTGCTCTGGCACAAACTTCTGTTATAGTTTGAATAGCGGTGATCAAAGTGGGCATCCTTTTCTCATTCCTGATCTTAGGGGGAAAGCTTTAAGTTTTTCACCATTAAGTATGATGTTAGCTGTGAGGTTTCATGTTAGGGATGTTTCCTTCTGTTCTTAGTTTTTATCAGGAAAGAGTGCTGGATTTTGTCAAATGTCTTTTCTCTGTCAATTGAGATGATCGTGTGGTTTTTGTCATTCATTCTATTAATGTGATATATTACATTAACTAATTTTCTTATGTTGAACTACCCTTGCATTCCTGGTATGAATCTCACAGAGTCAATGGTGTATAATCTTGTTAATATGCCACTGGATTTGGTTTCTTAGTATTTTGTTAAGGAGTTTTGCATCTACATTTATAAGGGAAGTTGGTCTGCAATTCTCTTTTCTCATGGTATCTTTACCAGGCTTTGGTAGCAGGGTAATGCAGGCCTCATGGAATGAATTGGAAGGTGTTCCCTCCTCTTGAATTCTTGGGAAGAGTTTGAGAAGGAGTGATAATAATTTTTCTTTAAATGTTTGGTAGAATTCACAAAGGAAGCCATCTGGTCCTGGAGTTTTCTTTGGGGAAGGTTTTTGATTATTAATTCAATCTCTGTACTTGCTATTGGTTTATTGATGTTTTCTATTTCTTCTTGAGTCAATTTGGGTAACTGATGTATTTCTAGGAATTTTTCCATTTCCTCAAGATTATCTAGTTGTTGGCCTACAATTGTTCATAATGTTCTCTTATAATCCTTTTTATTTCTGTAAGGTCAATAGTGACATTATCATTTTCCTTTCTGATTTTAGTTACATCTTTCCTCTTTTTTTTTTTTTTTGTCAGTTTATCTCAGTGTAAAGTGCACAGAGGCCTAAGAAGGTATCTAGCCTCCTCTGAGAGACAGAAATAAACATCTGCAAAATGTGTGGCTTTTGTTCTTGCAACCTTGCTCAGAGGTGGCTATTGTGCCTGGGCTGGCTAGGAAAGGGCAGCCTTTTTTTCTCTTTCTATTTCCACATTTCATAATTTAATATAATATTTTCTTAGATGTGCACAATACATTATGGTTTAGAAAATGCTTTTTCACACATTTTCTCCTTGACTCTTTGCTGTGCTCTCCGGGAGCTGTTAGTATCCACATTTTGCCAGAGAGGGAACCGAGGCTGGGGGAAGTTAGTGGTTCTGAGTCATACTGCTAGAAAGAGGCAGAGTCAGACTTTGAAGGCAGATTTATTCATAATGAAACCGAACTGAGACCAGACAGAAACTACAGAAGCACTTGCTGTTTATCCCAGAAAGAGAAAGGGCTCCAGTGGATCAGTATTGCATGGTCAAAACTAGGAGAAGATGGAGGGGAAAAAAAAGAAAAGAAAACTTGTCTTAGGAAGTAAGCAGAATCCTAGAGCCAGTCTGTTTTATATTTTGTTTGGTTTTCCTAAAAATTGTGCATTTTGCTGCCTTCTTTTTTGATATTGTTTTGTTGGAATTAAACATCAACTGTGTGCCAGGCAATGCTTTGCACTCAGGTTTCCTGACTCCAAGTCTAGTGAATTTTTCATATAGGTACAGCTTTCTTTACATTTCCTCCATCTTTATGCACAACCCCCTCCAACCTCCACCTCAATTCCTTATGCTTCAGCTCATTCCCAACAATAAAGGACATGGAGCTTGCAGGAGCCTCTGGAGCGTGAGCAAGTGGGCTCTGTGTTTCAGCGCGCTGGGGGACGTGATGGGGACAGCCTGGGCCCCGCACCAGTGGTTCAACTTTACCAGACAACATAATGCAGCAGGTGCTCGTGCAAGCAGAGCTCCTCTCCTTAGCCTCTGGGGTTATCCACCCTCCCACCCTTGGTGCAGTAGCGTCCCTGTGGCAGAACAGTTTCATTTGCAGCAGAGAAATCTCACTACA
>PVKY010008598.1:0-13938 GCA_004027775.1 Bradypus variegatus
TAGATAGTTAGATAGATAGATAGATAGATAGATAGATAGATAGATAGATAGATAGATAGAATGATACAACAAATGTGGCAAAATGTTAAAACTAGTTGATCTGGATATGTGGGGGGATGGGAGTATACTGGAGTTCTCTGTATGGGGTTTGTTTTATTTTTGTAACTGTCCTGTAAGCTTCAAAGTATTTCAAAATAAAGTTAAAAAAAAAAAAGTTTAAACTGTAAAAAATGTTGATACCAACTGCACATCTAGGAATCCATCTTAAAGAACCAGAGATGTAACTGTTAGATTTATATACAAGGATGCTCATCTGCAGCCTTATTTATAATATGGGAGAACTGGAAACAAATACACAATAGGGAAATACTCAATTTTATCTGAAATGGAATATTATAAAGATATATAAAAACTTGTTTTCAAAAAAGTTATGGGAAATGATCAGACAATATTAGGTAAAACAAGCTAAATATTAATATTATCTCAATTTTATAAATGCAATATCCCAAATTTTTTAATTTTATAATAATGCTATATTACAAAATAATAAATCTATAATATAATAATTTTATATTATAAATTTCATAAATTTAAGTATCCATAAAAAATAAGATGGAAAAATATTTCAAAGCATTGACAGTAATCATCGCTGCATGGTAAGATTATGGATGATTAAATTTAAATAGTTTTCAATTTGTCTACAATGAGTACGTGCAACCTTTATAATCAGGAAAAGAGAGAAAGTGAAAAAGAAAAAAATAGCCCAGCCCATTTTACTACAGTCTGTCACATATTAGTCATTATTGTAAAGTTCTAGACTTTATCTCTTCTGAAAATATAAGGTCTTATTACTTTCAATCTAAAATAAGAAATACCTGTAAAGTAAATCTACAGATAATATCATTATTAAACATACAAGAGATATTAACACGTTTCATGAATGTGCTAGAGCTACTTATCAAATAGTTAATTGTTACAGGGTCAATGCAGATAGCTCACATATTATTGGTACTCAACTACACATATGCATGGTGTCTTACTTTACACTACGTTATAAAGATACATGAATTGAAATTGTGAATACTATTATCTTTGAAAACCAGTATTTCAAATATTTGGTTTAAGAGGATATATACTTAGCAAGATTAATTTGTTGAATAAAAATCTACAATTTGGGACTTGTGTATTAGCAGTAAAATCAAATTTTCCAATTTTAAGAATCAGTTCAAATTTTAGAGTTAAGTATCTAACAAAAAATGTTATGGCTACTAATGATTTCCTCATGCATTTAGTACCTATATATTATCCCATAGAAAGAACCCTAGAAACATGTATTGATCAAAGGGTTCATTTCACACTAACAACATTAAAAAAGATTCTCCTTCAGCTACATTAACCACCACTTTGAAATTCCTACTACAATTACCATGGAAATAACTTGAATTTTTGTAGATAAATAAAAATACGGTAATTTTTTTCCTCTGCCTACCACAGTTTACTCATAGTAATGTCTTCCATCCAAATAGATCATCACGAAGTTTATACAATATAGCATAACTAGTAAGAGCATGGATTTTTGGCCTAATCTAGGATTAAGCCCTAATCAAATCCTGGCTCTACCAAATAATATTCATATGACCCTAAGCAAGTTATATAAACACTCTAAGCCTCAGTTTTCTCATCTGAAAAGGGAGATAAAACACCTACCCCACAACGTTTATTAAATAAGAGACACATAAAAGAACGTACCTGGCATTAATTGCTCAAAAAAGTATTCTGCTTTAAAAACAAAATGCAAATAGAATTATTCTGAAAATACAGGTATCAGAGTACCTCAATTCTAGCTTAGATCTGACTACTTACTAAGCAGGTAACAGATGACCTTTGACAAGTCAATTAACCTTTCTGAGATTCAATGTCTTCACCTTTAAAATTTGGATACCAATACTTTCCCCCTGTCTGAACTATCTGAAACGATAGTTAAAAGGAACAAATGAATTGTCCATTTTAAACATTTGGTAAACTGTAATCCACTATAGCAGCACACAGAATGAAATAGCATACAAATAGATTAAAAGACTGATGTACATTTAAAGCCAATTTCTTTCTGCTCTCAGAGAAATTCACCTTACCAAGGCAATGACCTCAAGAGCATAACCTTAGGCCTATAACTTCTTACCACATACATAAATGCTTGGACTTACCTAGGAACTGGGTCACAAAAGTAACTTACAAACACAGCTAATATCTAAATTGAACAGAACAAGCATAAGAATTTACATTTAAAATTACTTCCTAAACCAAATGCAACCCTACAAACTGACAGTAACAAAATTCATTCAATATGTTTCACGCTCTTTAAATTTATTCCTTTCCTATTAAACACAAAAGCATTTGAAAGAAAAACGTAAACTCAGCCATGTTATATTGTTGAGATTGGTTATTTTTAACACTAAAACCAAATGCTATTTTGCAATGTAATGTCAAGTTTTAAGATAACTATCAAGACCATAAAAACAAAGAGGGTAAACGATTCATAATCATGGGTCCTTAGCCTGGTTTCATGGACAGGCTTCAGTGGGCTCTTAACACACAGGCAAAATGGTGTCTGCATATGTGTGTATGTTTCCATGGTGAAAGTTTACAGTTCTGAATTCTCAACAGGACTAGAAGTGTAACTGGTAATTTTAATACCCTCACAGCCCTTTGTTACCATTTTTTTACATTATTTCAAAATTAAAAAAATATTTCATGAGTCCTCACTCTCATCAGAAACTCTATGTATATCTGACATGAAGCCATACTAGCCATATTATATCTACCCTTTTATTTAAAATATGAAGTTTTTAGATTATACATACATGGTATGTCCAGATGTCTTTAAGTATGATCACTGTAAATTTGACAAGAAATAGTTTTTAAAAAGTTTTTGCTCTTAAAAAAATATATTCTAATTCTGTCTTAACATCAAATTGAAATACATCACCCAAAAACATAGAAAACTTTACTTCTTCTCTTAGCTGGTTAAACTGTCACAGAGAATTAAATATTGAGAGATAAATATGAGCACATTATTTTGAGACTTCCACTGAATTTCTAAACAACATTGAGTTGATACTCATTTTTGCTCAATCTATAGGGGAAAAAAAGACAGATTTACTAGATAATTATTGAGCAAGACTATAAGACATATAACGCACTTCAATTCAAGTTTTATCAAACTCCAACCATTAGGCCCCTAATCAATCATGGATGAACATAACTATGATGAGATACAGTAATACCATATGATCTCATAGACTTATGTTGATCTTAGTAGGAACTACACAGAAAGAATGAAAACAATTTTAATACAACTACAAAAAAAAAGTTGTAATAGCTTGGTATAAGCTACATATAAAATCGTTGAAGTAATTTTAAGAAATGAAAGGACCACTGTGAGATTAGTGTGTAAGAGGCAAATCTTTTAACTGGACCATAAAGACAATCTTAAGAAACTGTCTAAGTATTTTAGAGACATCCATTTGCTACTTATCCTCAAAGAGAAAATCTTTCTTATCTGTTCACTAGAACAGGTTTCTTAGAGGGTATGCATTGCCAGATTTTGTCAGTCTGGTTCAACAAAGTATTTACTTAAAGGTAATAAAAATGAAAGTCTTTTTCAATGCTCCATATTTCTAACACACCCATTAAAACATTACAATTTTTGGTGCTTCCAACCAAAGTTCTAGGGGTTTCCCAGATAATCTTCCATAGGACTTTTCACTATGAGTGAGATGCCATCTCTTTTCAAAAGATGATAAATTACAAACTTTAGATAACATCTTTTGGTACTATGATGTTTAAAAAGTTCTAAGTTTAAACTTAAGTTTAAAATAATTTTAAGATAACCAACACAACTATTAAAATTAAGTCATTTTTCCTAATGTATATTAGACAGCAAAGCTATTTGCTTTCCAATTTGAGAATAATAGTCATAATCATAAAGTCATCAACATACAACTAAGAGCTGAGACATAAATTATTACCTACTGAAATAAGTACTGAAGACTTACGTTTATCATCCTATCCTAAAGCACCATCACCAAAAATAAAAGCATCTTAAAATACATAAAAATGTAGGTAAACTTAAAATTCTAAGAAAATTTAGGATGACATAAATATTGGAAAGTATAGCTCAAGTAAGTGTAAAAGCCTTCTTTCACCGGTCAAGAGGCAAATGCACAGCTGAAAGTAAACAAGAACCCTTCCACTTTTATTATTTAGCCTTCGGTCATTAAAGTGAAATTCAAACACATAAAAAAGTGAAATTCAAACACAAGACAGTGCATTCACAAATCAATAGTTTTAAACAGCCCTATTAGAATACAGGTCTTTGAAAATCTTTCAAAATATCACTGGCAGAACACAAATCCAAAACTCACCTTAATAATTTGTAAATGAATATTTTCTTAATCAAGCTTTTGAAAATTAACCTTTTCATCTAATTCACCTTCCAAGTAGGCCTTTGGGCCCAGAAGTAGTTGACTCGCAATATACCTTGTTTCTTTAAGGTAAAATACCATCTTACAAGGGTTTGGGATAAAATAAAAGAATTTGGGTAAGAAGGTAAATGTACCCTCTTTAATAATCAAAAATACAAGGACTAAAGCGTTTTATTCCGGGAGATTAAGTGCAGAAACCATGGCTATTCCAGGATGGTATCTGTAGTACAGTGTCTCCTTAGTATCGTAACACAGAATTTACCACCAAAAAGGCAAATGGTACACGCAGCAGAAACATCATTTTTATATATATATGTATATTTATATATATATTTATATATATACTTATATATATATTTATATATATATTTATATATATATTTATATATATATATATGAAGATTCCAATCATCATTATCACATCTCATTTTCAGTTATTTAAGTACTAGCACAAGGGTTTAATACACCCACACACACACCCGGGGGGGGGGCACCACCCTCCTCCCAGGGAGTTTAATGAAAATTAGCAGGTAAGAAAGGCCTCGGTACCACGCTGAAAACCAAAGAGGGCGGCTGGAGAGTGGGCCTGTGGAGGAAAGCCTCGTCTTCGGACCCCTCCTCCCCTCACCTTCCCAGCAAGGCCAGGGAGAAGAGTTCATTAGTACCTTCGTTAATTGACACCTGTAATGAAAAAACTTTCCGAGAGCCGAGGCCGCTCGGGCCCTGCCCGGCCGGACCTCCGCGGCGGCCGCCTCCTCTGCGCCCAGGTAACCCGGACGAGCTGGGCCCGAGGCGCCGCGGCAGACGCGCCACCGCGCACCTTCCCGGGCCGCTAGGCCCGCACGCCTCCCGGCCCGGCTCGCGCCTCTCGCAGGCCGTGGGGGCCGGAGTAGGCCGGGGAGCGGCGCGGGGACCCCAAACCATACACCCCCACAGGCCGCCGCAGCGGCTACTTACTTTCATTTAACACCTCCACCAGGTCTGCGCAGTTCTCGCACATCGTTCGGCCGCCGCCCCCCCCTCCCCCGCTTCGGATCGCACTGACTGATCCTACCGGCGGGGGGGAGGGAGAGAGGGGGAGGAGGGGGCCAGCCGGCCGGCGGGGCGGGGAGGCGACGAGGGCGGCCGGCGGCGGGGACTGGGCGGGGAGCAGGAGAATGGGGGAGGGGGCCGGCGGTCCCCGGAGCGGGCGGGGGAGAGGAGGGGGGTGAGGGGAGGTGCGCAGGCCGGAGGGGCGCGGAGGCGCTGCCGGCGGGGAATGGGGGGGGAAGGACGAGGGGAGGGGAGAGGGAAGGAGGGGGCGGGTGGGGAGAGAAGCAGCAGAGTCACTTCACCGACCAGACGCCGCGGCCACCGCCGACGCCGCCGCCATTTTAACACAGCGCTCGGAGTGCGCTCGGCTCTTTCCGCCGGGGCGAAGAAGCCGACGAGAAGCGCCTCGCGCTCTCATTCCTCCGCCTCCCGCCCTCTTCTCCCCTCCCACCCTCCAACCTCTCCCTCTGTACAGACGCCGCCTGCTCCACACCCAGCAGCGGCCGCTTCGCCGCCCTTCCTTTCCTCTTCCGTCTGGCCTCCCCGCCCTCGGTCCACCCCCTCGGCGCGCTCCCCCACCCCGCCCAGCCCGGATCTCTGTCAGCGGCCGGAAGGGAAACGCGAAGCCAGCGCGGCCGCGGGGGGAGTTCGGGTAAGTAGGAGAAGATGGCGGCAGCGCCTAGCGGGTCGCGGTTGCCCGACGTCGCCCACTGCGGCCCACTCCCAGGCTCGGAGGCCTGGCCAGAACCAGGTCACTCGCACCGCCCTGTGTGCCGCCCCTGCGCTTCGCCATTTTTCCTCCGGGCGCCTGAAGGGAATAGGTGCTGATTTCTCCTGTGTCCCCCTCCCCCGCGCTCAGGCCTTAAGGGTGGGGTCAGCGAAGGTGCCCCGGGCGACGCTGCAGGCCGGGTTCAGGCACACGGCCCTCTCCCCACCTGGCTTTGTGAGAATGGAACACCCCACGGTCCGGCTTCACCTGCCTCTGGTTATCGGTAGCCTGCAAGTCTAAAAGGTTCGTCCATCCCCGAACAGTAAGGTACCTTGATGTGACTAGAGATGGCGGGATAAAGCGTGCTCACATGGCATCTCCTCGTTTTTACGCAAGAGGGCCCCTCACGAATTGCCAGTCTTCAAATTCATCACCTGAAATGGCATTTTACGCTTCTCGGGGAAGAGCAAATAACAAGAGCATTAAATGGGGACGGGGAGTGAAGAACAGGTGAAGGGAAGGAGACATTCCGCTGAAGTTTGGTATTAACTCTAGTTACTGTCCGGAAAATTTTCCTCATACCTTCACTTAAAGCTTCCTCACTGGTTTCTGTAGTCAACATGTTTATATAAAAATAAGACTGGAAAGCCGGAAAGGTTAGCGTATGGAATATTCTTAGAACTGTAACAGAGTAACTTATTAGGTTTTGTCGAGATTATGGCTGTGCCTCAGGAGCTTTTGCTAAAACAATCACACCCATCTCTCCGTGCCTTAAGACCTGCTGGGAATAATTTGCCTTTCTGCTGGTTGAAGTTAATGCTCTAAAGTTTCTGCCTAACCTATTTAAATTTGTTTCATATGAGCAGACCCTTAGGAGCTGTAGAACTATTCTGCCATCACCTTCCCACAAAACTTGAGTGTCTACAGAGTTGATTTTGATTCCTGTAGCAGCCATTGTCTATCAGACATTCATTCCCACTCACTCTTCTTGGTACCTGCCGACAGAACCTCAGTTTTTTCAGATGACATCTGAGAGGCCTTGATCTCAGGAAGGAAAGCAACAAGGAATATCTGTGATTGCTTTAAAACCAATCATAGGAATCTCATTCCTTCGGCCAAAGATGTTTGATAGGGGTGGCCAAGTGATGTTCTTAACAATGAAATGTAAGCAGAAATCTGCAGGTGGGTCTCCTGGGAGGAGTTGCCCTTTCCTAATAAAGTTACAAATTTAACTGGCATACTCCTTACTTAACCCTTGTTCCTTTCTGCCTGAAGCGGGATATTGATACACACTAGTACTACATTCTATTTTGTGATTTTTTTTTTAACAGTGAAACCAGAAATAGGATGAAAGCCAACCCTGAAGTTGAGAATACAGAATAATAAAGAATATGGGTCACTGATGAGCTGTTTACCCCCAAACTGCTTGTGTAAGAAAAAATAACCCCTTTTTCTATAAGACACTCTTATATTTCCTTTACTGTAGTGGAACATGTTCGTATCTCATAGTGATTCTTTTGATAATTATTTTTAAGCAGCTGTCGGCTATGCTTTTAAAACTTTGGAGAACCAGTGACAGCACTTTAAAATGAGGGCAACTACCACTTTATAGACATGGGGTACTAAGATGTGTTGAAAACACACTGATCTCCTTTTAAAGACAATATTTACTTCCTAGTTTGTTTTTTCCTTTTAAAAACATGTGATGTGATAACTTGGTTTCAATGTGTTTAGAATCTAAAGAATCAATGCCTGATTGATGATTGTTCTTAAATCATCTGTTTCAGGATTCAACAAACTTTTTCAGTAAAGGTCCAAACAGTAAATATGTTGCTTTTTAGGCCATAGCATCTTTTATCACACATACTCAACTCTGTTGTTGTAGCACAAAAGAGACATAAACACTACATAAAGGAATGAACATGGCTGTCTTCACTAAAACTTTATGGACACTGGAAATTGAAATTTGTATCATTTTCCTATGTCACAAAATATTTTTCTTTTGATATTTTAACCATTTAAAAATGTAAAAACTATTCTTGGGCCACAGGCCATACAAATAAATACATGTAGTAGGCCTGAGTTAGCCCAAGGTTATAGTTTATCAACTCCTTAACTGCTCAGTAGAAACACTGTTGCCTGCCTCCTGACTCTCAGCTCTTCACTATTCTCTACTGACTTGGAAATATGTATCAACAGGGACCTTTTAATGTACTTGAAAGGTGTGCATTCTAAAAGAATAATGATGGATGGAGAATCTGGTAAAGTATCCTCTAAATTGTGGTAAATGTGAATTTTCAAACCGATAGTCATCAATCACCATTTGATCACTTTGATAGAATAGGGATATGAGTGACTTCTCAATATTTTTTTTACATGTCAACATCTGGTGGTAAAATTATGCTTTGAGTAAAATTATGCAATCTACTTGTGAAATACCTAATTCTCTAGTTTGTAGTATATATTATAGACAAGAAAGCTCCTGTGCTTTCTTCAAAGCATCTCTCTTGGCTGTCACTCCTCTTCAAAAGGTCTCTCTCTGCTGCACTGAGTTCCCTCTGCCCATTAGCTCCTTTATATGGCACCACTGATCAAGGCCCACCCTAAATGGGTGGGGCCATGCCTCTATGGAAATCTCCAATCAGAGTCATCACCCACAGCTGGGTGGGGCGCATCTCCAAAGAAACACTCAAAGAAATCTGATCAAAATTGATAACGGTCTGCCCACACAAGATTACATCAAAGGTAATGGTGTTTGGGGGACACAATACATTCAGACTGGCACAATGGCTTATCTTGGTTTTGGTTTGGATTTCCCCTGAAGCAGACCCTGAAACAAGAATATATAAGTGGAAATAGTTTATTTTGAGATCATCCCAAGAAATACTGGCAGGGTAACGGAGAAGTGAGACAGGAAAGGGAGGGTATCCAAAAAAGTTTCATTATCAAGCCCTTTACTTCTGAGGCTATAACTGGAACAAAATCCCACTTGGAAACTCTATATACCATTATAAAACATGTACCCCAAAATTATCCCACCCAGTTAGGCAAAAACTAAGGGTAGGTGTCTTAGTTTTACAGGCTGCTATGACAAATTCCACAAAATGGGTTGGCGTAAACAAGAATTGACTGACCACAGTTTTGGAGTATAGAACACTTGCTTCCTCTTAGGTTTAGTAGCATTCCCCTGGCTGGCAGTCACTGGGTTCCTTGGCTTTCCTATAACTTGGTGATAGCTCTCCTGACTTAGAGCTTCCCTGTGGCCACGTGGCCACCTTCCTATAAGACCTCCAGTAACAGGATTAAGACCTATCCAGATTTAGTTGGTGTGCCAGTTTGAAACTGTTATGGACCCCAGCAGAGCCCTGTAGATCTTGCTTAGTTTTTGGCCCAGAACGTAAAAGCAATGGGAAGCTTTAAATGGAAGCAACACAGTCAAATTGGTGTTTTAAAATACTACTCGGACTCATCTATGAAGAATGGATTGAAGGTATGGACAACCAAGTGCTAATAACAGTAATTCAGAAAGATGATGATAGCTTGCACTAAGGTAATAGGAAAGAAATAGAAGTGAAAAGAACAAAACTTGGTTGATAGGTGTAAGGATAAGGGAAGAAGGTACCAGGCTGTCTAGAATTGTTTGAACAACTGGTGGGGCCAGTCACTAAAATAGGGATCACTTCAAGGAGGACCAGAGGGAGATGGAGTCAGTAATGATGAGTACTATTTTGGAAGTGCTCAGCTTTAGGTGCCTGTGAGGTAACCAAAAGGGAATTAAGTAGGCAATTTGTTTGAGTCTAAAGCTCAGAGGAAAAGTCTGGACTGGAAATATAAATATGAAAACAATCCTTATCTTTGCTTTATGGGGATAAGAGTAGCTGCTGCACCTCCAGCATTGCTTACAAGTTCCAGGCATGAAGAAGGAAGGAAGAGCCAGTTCCCTTAACTGCCCCCTTTTATCAGGAAAGCAAAGCTTTCTAGAAACCCCTACAGCTAACTTTACCTTAGATCTCATTGTCCAGAACTCTGTCACATGGCCACCCTTAGCCTTAACACCTGATAATAAGTAGACTGTGTTTTGTTTTCTTCCACAATTTATACTGTTCCTGAGTGGCCTCCTGACATCATCTTGACAGAACTCTTAAGAGTTGAAAAAAACTTTAAAAGTCAGATCTAGGGTCTTTGAACCCTTTTGTCTGCATACCACAAAGTAATTTTGAAAAAGTAAGTATGCCTTGCAGATTTTTAATTTGGCATCTAACATTTTTCTTCATAACCTTAAAGAGTTGCAAAATGTGTAATTTCTGATGTAAATATTGACATTTTAAATAAAACTTTTATCCATTTTAAATATATCCCATGAAATCTAAAAACCCTTGCAATGTGATACAATCATCCTTTTGCAAAAGTGTGCAAACAAGCTCTTCATTCTACTTCCCTCACATGATTTTACCCTAATATTGTTACTGCCAGAGCATATGTTGCCAAAAATGAGAAAATTCTGTGTAAGCATGATACAGTTCATATACTCAAGAAATTCAACAACCATACACTTTAAGGATAAAATTTCTGACATTAAATGATTTTGATCAAAACAACATGAATATAATTTGGTAAATTATTATATATAAAAAGTTAGGCTTTCACTTAAAGGCAATTTTGGGTTTTGCCAAAACTTATTAAAGTTGCAGATCATTCTGTTTGTAGAAAATATTGGCTATGTTATCTAATTGGCAAACACAGTCCTCACTGTCCACCCAGTCAGCCAGATCAAACAAAAAATGACTTCATTTTTTTATTCAAATAAATATATCAATGCATATTTTATAGATTTTTTATATTTTGAGGAAGACTATTATAAAAACCACTGAAAAGGTAATAACTGAAACTATGGTGCTGTAATGCATAACATTTTTGGAAATTTCCTATATAACTACTTGTTAAATCATTCTTTGAAAGATATTATCTTTTTGTATGTATGTTATATTTTACAATAAGGAAATATCCGAAACTGCGGAACTGTATCCCATAACATCCTTTGAAATTTGCTCTCTAACTACTTGTTAAATTGCACTTGGAAAGTTATCCCTTCTGTGTATATATGTTGTAATTCTACAATAAAAAACATGATTAAAAAAAGAAAAGACACTGAAAAATAAATTTTAGATCACATCTTGCAAGGAAAATTACCAAAAGGAGTGAAGTCAAATGATAGGTAACATAAATTTCGTAATAATCTACTAAATAAAATACTGCTTCTCATTGTTTAATTTGCAATAAAAATGTATATATAGTCAAAATCAGATACTTTTGAAGTGAGAAAAATATTCCTTCAGGAACATTTGCATGTATCAAATTCTGGTATTGGGCTTTCAGGAATATTAACATGGGTAAAAGAGATAAAAATATTAATTTTGCCTAAGCTTATGAGCAAACTATTCCTATGTATTTAATGAAACAGAAAAGTATATATTGCTAAAATCTAATTGGTCTGGTAATCAGCATATATTTTTGCATTTTGTTTATTTTTTGTATTGGAGATAGGAAACAGCATTTTATAAGATGAACTAAGATGAGAATTAACTATAATTTAAATGAAGATTCAATGATACAATGTGACAAAGTTTTAATTACCTTATTGATTTATACACACCTTACCTGAAAGAAATTCTGTGAAATGTTTTTCCTTGACTTTATTTATTAAATCTGATACTCCCCCAAAATTAATAAGAATCAGCATCACCAGCAAAAATACTGTTTTAGCTATTTGAGTTTGCCTTTCCTTGCAGCCAATGGCATGTCTTATCAATAAATAAGAGAATAGCTGAAGGAAATTTGCTTACCTTTAAATATTGGGTGGGAGGGGGTATAGAAAGCTATTTTCAGTTTTTGGGGCATTTTTGCTTTGCTTACAAGGGTCACTCGCAAGACTGCATTATTTGAAGGTTGTTGGGAACAAGAGACAAGTCACCCTGACCAACTCAGTCTACATATTATCTGGTTATAGCCCAGTGCTTGCCTTTTTAGTACATATATAACACTGGGAAAACAGATCTTAGAAAATTGCATGGTGATTTAATTAATCTTTAAAGGATACTTTCCCAAAACCAAAATTTGGGTTGTTCCTTAGTTCCCCACTCACCCCCTACAGTACACATGGGATAGTGTCTCAGTAATGATCATGGAAGCTGAAGATCTAGAAATTGAGGCCCTTGAAGCTATCCATGTTTGTGGTCCTTTGGAAAATGTTCACATACCCAAATATTTGTCCTCTGGTTTATAGGGTACTGCTCTGGAGGCTCTGGATTGTTGCCTATTTGGGGCATTAAAGGCTCTCCAAACATTCATAGGGTTTGGTGCTGAAGCTTATAATCCTAAAGTTTATAGACCATGGGAGATTTCATTGCATATGAATAATTTTTTCCTGTGTATCCCAGTTCTACCACTATGTGATCTTGAGCAAATTGCAAGTTACTTAACCTCTGTGCCTCAGTTCCCTGAACTATAAAATGGGATTAATAATAGCACCCACCTCAGGGTTGTTTTAAGAATTAAATGAGTTAGTACATATAAAGTGCTTAGAACAATGCCTGTTGCATAAGCACAGAATTAAATGTGTGCTAATTTGCCTCCTAGAATTTCTGATGTTTGGCAGGTTACTCTCTCAGATTACTTACAGTAACTCTTAAACTTTGGTTCTCATGAGAATAATTTGGAGTGCCTTGTGTTATTTTAGGAAAAAAAAAAAAGACACATTCCTTGCCTGTCCCCCTACATTCCTTGGACTGGGTTGGAGCCAGAAATCAACTATTTCAACAAGCATTTCAGGTCATTTAGTTGCAGGTGGTCCTTGTCTGACCTAATGAGAAATACTGAAGTCAAGTTTAATCCCTTGTCCTCAAGTTACTCCTCCCTGTTTTTGAAGGTGGAGAGGCCAGTTTCCTTTATGACTTCTCTTTGGCCCAAAACATACAGAGCTCTTTTACCTTTACTCATGTCATGTGGTTTCAGATCTATATATGATACTAATTGAGAAATTAAACCTTGTCTAGAGAATAGCAATCTTTTAATAAAATATGGTATCTAGAAATACAGTCTGACAGCGTAGAGTGTCATAGAATTATGATCTCTCTTGTTCTGAACAACATACTTGAACTGATAAAACCAGATCATAATATTCAGCCACTTTAAACTGTAGTTAGTTAAAATATTTATTCTTTTTCACATGTCATGCTGCTAAATCAAATCTCTTCTATATCTGCAATTTTTTAACCTACTTGACAATATTTTGCACTTATTTCTTATTGTAACCTTTTCTGTTTATAAAATAATATGTGCTCACTAAAAACTACAAAAAAATCACGTAAATATTCACCATTATCCCATAATCAGTAATAACCACTATTAACATCTTAATACTTGTCCTTTCATTCTTTTCTAGGCCTGTAATCTTTTTTACTAAAATACTTAAATAGGACTAAAATACTTAAGTATTTTTTCATTTTAACAGGTATGGATACATATTACTTTTGTACATAAGTGCAGCATTTCAGTGTATGGATGCACAGCAATTTCTTTAAACTGGACCTACTGATGAACATCTAAATTGTTTCCAAGTTTACCCTCGTAAGCAACACCACAATAAATTTTCTAGTAAATACAAATACATCTCTGTATACTGTTCCATTTATTCTCATAGGATAAACTCTTAGA
>PVKY010008599.1:0-13925 GCA_004027775.1 Bradypus variegatus
GAATTAATCTTGTTTTTACAGTCCCACAGGAGCTATCCTAATATTCAGAAACCCCACCTTTACATTACAATTTCTGTGTAAGTCTGAGATGACATATTGTTTACTGTAAACGATATATTTTAGTAGGCAAATATATGAAGACTAATCAAAAAGTTTAAGAATAAAATATCTTAGCCCTTTTGTATATCAAACCAGAATCTGGAAGGTAAAAGAAAGTACATTATTTTCAAATATACAAACTATGTGCGCTAAGGTAAAAAAAATATAATGTCCTTTAGTTCAAGCCAAAGCTCTGTCCATGACGCCGGCAGTGGGAACTTGCACTAGGCTACTGGTCCGCCACGCTGAGGCTCACTCCCGCCTGTTCCTACAACAAAGCAACAAAAGCCACCTCACATCAGTCAGCCAGCATACTCCGGACTTCACCACACACACACACACACAGGTGAGCACTTGGGGATTACAGTTCAAGAAACACATGACAGAAACATTTAAATGGAACTTACATGCTTAATTACAACCCATATCAGAGAAAGTCACCAAGAAAAATATATAAATATCATACATACACTATTTACTAACTATAATTATTTAAGAAAAAAAGAGGAGTATTTAAAAGGAACCATATGTTAAAATGCAGAAGTAAGCATGAAAGGTTTTCTAGTATTAGCCTACCCAACAATTGATTTGATCAGCGTGTGCTATGAAAAAAGAAGCAGTTTGAGTCGGTGGTATTAAAATGTTTTCAGAAGTAAAACAAATAATCCTTAACAAATTACCAGCAAACTGAATCTGACAGCATATTAATGGGAGCATACACTATGACAAGTGGGATTTTCTCCAGGAATGCAATGGTGGTTCAACATAAGAATTAATGTAAGAAACATAAGAAAATCAATGATTTTTAAGATTCCGTAATAGAATGAAAGACAAAAAAACCACAGAATGCAGAAAACTCATTTGACAAAATCCTACACCATTTCATGACAAAAATATTCAGAAAACTAGGAATAGAAGTAACATACTCAACATGATAAAGGGCATATATGAAAAACCCACATTGTACTCAATGGTGAAAGACTGAAATGCTTCCCCCCCTAAGATTAAGAACAAGACAAGGATGCCCACTTTCACCACTGCTATTCAACACTGTGGTTAAGTTCTATCCAGAGCAATTAGGTAAGGAAAAGAAATAAAAGGTATCCAAATTGGAAAGGAAGAAGTAAAACTCTCCCTGTTGATAAATGATGTAACCTTATAGATAGAAAATTCCGAAGAATCCACCAAAAAACTGCTAGAGCTAATAAACTAATTCAGTGAAGTTGCAGGCTATAAGAGCAACACACAAAAACAGTTGTGTTTCTGCACACAAACAATGAAGAATTTGAGAAGGAAATTAAGAGAACAATTCCAATTCAACATCATCCCAAAGAATAAAATACAATGAAAACTACAAAACATGGCTGAATGAAATTAAAGACCTAAATAAATGGAAAGACTTCTTTTATTCATGGATTAGACGATACAATATAGTTAAGACGGCAATACTACCCAAAGTAATCTACAAACTCAGTGCAATCCCAATCAAAATTCCAATGGCCTTTCTAGTAAAAAAGGAAAAGCTGATCCTCATATTCAAATGGAATTGCTAAGAGCCCTAAGTAGCCAAAACAATACTGAAAAAGTTGGAAGACTCACCCTTTCCAATTTCAAAATGTAATCTAAATTTCTCCAAAGAAGATACACAAAACTATAGTAATCAAAACAGTGCTACTGATATAAAGACAGACAGGCAGACCAACAGAACAGAACTGAGAATCCAGAAATAAAGCTATATACCTATGGCCAATTGATTTTTGACAAGGGTGCCAAGACCGTTCAATGGGGGAAAGAAGAGTCTCTTCAACAACTTTTATAAGGCAATCTGAGGAGAGACCACTGACAAACTGGAATGCACTAGAAGATGGCAATATGAAAAGGGAACAATCTGGAGACCACTTTATATAAAAGGCACATCTGAAGGATCTTTACGCAGGGTAAGAATCTTTATCTGTGTTTAAACATCTCAAGGGCGATCATATACTAAAGAAAGCAAATTTAGTTTTCCTTTCTAGAGGTAAAGTCAATGGCAAAAATTACATTGGTATGCGCTCTGGCTCAGTATAACGGCATTCCTAAAAACAGGAGCCATTTATAAATAGAACTCACGTCCTGTGAGGTGGGGCAGCCCAAACCAGAGGTTGCAGAACTGATTAGGAAAATGCCAGCCTTTTCAACTTTGTAATTCTCTGAAATTCCTTTCCCCCTTTTCTTCCACAATGAACTCTTTCTTCTATGGGAATGCTTTAAAATCAAGTTTTATATCTGTATCTATCTCTGCCTCACAGGTCCTAAATATCTTAAAAGACAGACAATGATTCAGTGTGAATCTTACTGATTCGGAAAAAATGCTTCCTACTAGGTTAGCAAATGTCAAAATTAGAAGCATCAGTTCTTCCCAATTAAAATAATCTGTAAATTAATTCAATTCCAATCAAACTTCTGATGGGATCTTCTTTTACTTAACAAAATGATTTTAGAATTAATCTCCAAAAATGCAGGATAGTGCGGACATTTTTTTATTAAAGAATAATGATGAAGGCATTTGCCTTGCCTTATAAATAGCAAAATGTATTATTCCAAATAATTACTATTTACTAAACAATATCAGGACAACTAGTTAAATATGTGCAAAAAAAATGTTAAATCCCCTTCTTAAACCTTAAATATGTAGATTAAAGATTTAAATGTAAAATACAAAACCACAAACAGTAGCAAAATACAGGTCTTTTATAATCCTGAGATGATAAAGTCTTCTTAACTTGGCATGATATGAAAGACAGTACCATGCATGAATGAGAAGTTTGACTACATAAAAATAAAAAGCTTCCATCTGGAAAAATACACCAAAAAATCAAAGGATACAGAAATTGGGGGGAAAAGTTTACAATATATATGACAAGGGCCTAATATTTTCAATATATATAAAGAGCTCTAAGAATGAACATGAAAAAATTAATATCGCCATAGAAAAATGAACCAAGGATGAAATGGTCAATTCAAAAAGGAAGAAATAAAAAAAATATAATCCACTGTTTGTTTACCTATCAGAATGGTACAGAACAATTAGATAATTTGCTTAATGATTTCAAAGTGCTACTGATAACAGAAAAAAGAACACAAGTCCATCAAGGGTATGGTTTAAATAAATTAGTCAATCCAAAAGGTAATACTTACCATGTAGCTATAAAAATTATGTACATATTTACTGGATACAGAAAAAGCAGCAAATATTAAGTGAAAAGAGGTGGTTACCAAACAGCACAAAAATTATATTTCCCCAGGCTTTCTTTGAAAAGCTGTATACAGTTAACATGCGAACACAGAGAAACAGTTGAAAAGATATTTATCAAAATGTAAAAATAGTATTTCCAGATGTGGGATTATGAATGGTTTTCATTTTTTCCTTTATGTTTTTCTGTATTTCCTAATTCTCTTTCAAACACTGATAATCTGCAAGCTACTTACCTAATAACGCTGTGCTTTCACCAGCATCTTCTTTAAAACTGGCATTACGCTGCGGTACAGATTCATTAGAGGAAGACGACGGTAAGTTGTTTCTATCACTTCTGTCGTCTTGTACACTACTACTCAAATTGACAGCTGGAACACTTCCAGGGGGAGATTCTGGAGCAGGCATCTCCTGCACATCCTCAGGCTCTCCCTTGAGAATTCAGAAGAAAATACCTTTTCTAAACAACATGATCAAAGTTTCATCTATCATCTTTTGCATGTCAAATTGTAAAAAATATTGCTAACTTTTACCAACTAAATTTGGTAAAAAGCACATCAATGTGCTTTATCTAGCATCATCAGAAAATGAGTTCCTTCTCAATGAGCAAGCTTTCAAAGACCTAAATGTTCATTCTAATAACTGTTTTTCCCTTGATACAAGTCAACACCACCTTTTAAACCATTTATTGATGGAGAGTGAAGCTTTCTTGCCTTCCTGAAGATCGGGCCATCTGCTCTGCCTGCTGCCTGGCACTGCTCAGGGCCAGCCACTGGGGTTGGAGGAGCCCCAGGTTTCTGAACAAGAGAGTTTCACCTGCATTTTGGTCCATTTGATAAAATGTCCGTTTGCCTCCAATTTCCCTCCCTATCCTAAGTTGATGCTTTCAAGAAGAAATAAGATAATAAAAGCAAGGACTGGAAACTCTATCAGCATTACTATAATAAGCATCAAAATTTGGGGCATATCCAGGAACCTATTTTGATTAATATCTTAGTCAGAGTTGTATTTTGAGTCTCTGAAATTGCTGGTCAAGTGATCTATTAAAGAGGGACCACTGTGCGGGTTTACTGTGAACTTGTAATGCAAATTCTTACCTTTGTTTCAAGTAAAAGTGCAAGGTACAGTCATCCCACCACCCCACCCCTGTCCTCAGCAACTCTTGGGGCTACGGGCACAGCTGGCCTGCTGCACCCACTGCCCCGTGCACAGCCTGGCTGCAACCCTCCCTCCTCTGGGGCACACACCCCGTGGTAGACCACCTTCTTGACATCTTAACTGAACACCCTCAGAGCCCGACAGAGCGCTGCCTCCCACCGACTCAGGACACGACAAGCGGCAGTTGCGATCAGGCCCCAGCTCCTGCTCAGCCTGACCCCTATCTGTCTGTCTAGGGTCTTAGCCACCTGCAAGTCTCAAACCCCACACACTTTCTTTCACATCCCTGTGAGTGCCCATCTGTGCAATATACACATCTGTCTGAAAAATCGTTCATACTCAGCTCAGATGCCCTTCTAAAAACACCCACTCCCGGTATCTCCCCAACTTCCACTTGGCAGAGTAAATCACTCCTTTCTCTGTGCTCCCACAGCACTTCAGCACACCCTCGCTGCTGTAATCTGTTTGTGGGTGTGCCTCTGGCCCTCACACCCCAGTGCCCAGCCCTCCTATCTTACCAGTCCAGAAAGTGAAAACCACAAGGGTGGAGAACTAGTTATTACACGACAGCATGTCATGGCCATCAATGAAATCCAATGAGCCACCAGCACACTGGCAGGAGGGGCCAATGGTTCTCAGAAAATGGCACACTTGTCTCAATGATTAAAACAAAATTAAAGGCAATTTAAGTTAATTCTTAGCTTGGCTTTAAGGTTATTATAGGTTTCTGTTTTTTTAAAAAGAAATTAGGCTTTCTGGGGATACATGTGCTATCTTTTTTAAGTTAACATTCTAAGAAAGCATCTCAACCTTATATAAAATGAAGAATATTGACTTTTAGTATATGAAATATATATATGTAGATGTTTTTCCAAAAATAGAACTAATGAGGATTAAAGTTTAATGCTAAGATCAATGAAATTCTTTTTATGCAAATTTCTAGAAATGAAAAGCAAGATTAAAATTACCGACTAAGGAAGAAAACAATATGAGCTTCACAGTATATTTAAATAAAGGAACAAGAGTCCTGAAACTTTGCCAAGAGAAAACCCCTGCCAAGCTGCATGTATTTTGCTATCTATGCTGTCTCACAAAGTTTCACCCTCTGGTCTAAGCTAAAGCCATGCAGCAGAAAGGGAATGAGTCAAGTATATTAAGCAAGGATATTCCATGCTGAACAAAGCCATAATTATGAAAAACTATGAATAAATGAATGATAGAAATTCTAGAGGAAAGAAAGTTTCTAGACATCCACGTGGGATGAGTTTTTAGTCAGACAGTTCTTGAATGCTGGCCTTCCCTCTTCATGTCTGCTTATAGCTATGGCAATCTGGAACTCAAAAACAGAATTCAGAGAAAATCAGACTCGTTATTAAGGGAGCATCTTTTGAACACACCAAGCTTCTAGCTTAGGCTAGAAGATGAGAGTGCATTTTAACAGACCTGCAGCTGGGAAGGAACTATCTTTTTTCAGGAATCAGTTCTTCAGTGATGCTGGTACAGAAAGAAGGGTCTGACTCTCATGGCTTTAAGTTGCCTAAAATGATTACCACAGAAAGCCTCTTCGTACTAAGAACTCCAGAATGATGTTTTAACAACAAGAAATATATACTCTTTATTTAAATTACTTTTTTCAAAAGATTGTTCAACTAATTATTATTAAATCAAGAACGTTTTGACACACTAATAGCTTGTATGAAGATAATAAAAACAATGAAAAATATAACCTAGAAAAATCTATTTTTCCTCTGTACCTCCTATTTTTGGCAATATAGTACTAGAATTAAGCAAACTTCGGTTTCAAAGCTGGTTCTCCATTACCTAGCTATGTGACCTTTGTTAAACTTGAGTTTCTAATTAGTAAAACAGGGATAATAACAGTATTGATACAGCAGTCAGAAGGATTGTGATAATGCATGCAAAGCATTTAGCAAAGGTCTGGTTATTATTATCTCCCGTTCACTTTGCCTTAACTGTCTCTATTTTCTGAGGAAGGTCCCATGGCCATCTAAGTATCATAAACTGATGCAACAAACAATACAAGCCAGATTTCCCCAACACTGCATGCTTCTGAGACCCAGGCACTGGGAGAACTGGTGTCATGAAGTGTCAGATTCAGTTTCCTCATATGTAAAATACGCACCTTGGGCCAGAACAGCTCTAAGGCCCCTTCCATTTCAAACATTTTAAAACCCTTGCTTTTATGAAATCGCCTAGTATATATACATTCTGCAGTGTGGTATACCAAAACATACTTCTCTAAGGAATCAAAATCTCTGTGGGAAACATCCTAGCATAATACTCTATAATCACAAATTTACTTAATTTTTTGGAATGCCTTAAAATTCATTTTTAATTAAGAAGAAAATTTCTTCTGAGACCTAGAAAGAGGTTAAAGAAGAGTATTTAGTCCACTCCTCTTGCCTCTGGTCAATAATGAAATCAAGTAACTCAGTAAGAACTGGGGCAGAGATCGAATATAAACAAAAACGCAACAAACCCAATATCCCAGGGCTTTGATGACATCAAGTTTACACATTGGACAAGTTCGGTGATCCAAAAGCCATGGGTCAATGCATGTTCTATGAAAAATGTGCCTAAAAAAATTAAGTATGTGTTAATGTTTCAAAATAAATTGTTCTATCTTATAAAGGAACACAAACACTCTACCAACTCATTCCTCATCCTCTCATCACAAGTTAATTGATGGTAAATCAACATTGTAGTCTACTCACTCACCCTCTGTAATTACGTATTCTGTGTTCTATGCTAGACAGAACTTGGCACTTAAAGGGAAAATTCTCCTTCATCATAAAAATGGCAGGATTTATTTTCAGAATAGAGTTTTATCTTAGCTTCATGCAAGGCTGTATATTTTCACGTGCCTTTTGTTAACTTACTTGAAAACCTTTGGGGAATTAATATAGCATAAGTAAACTATGGTATCTTTATATAGGTGCATAAAATGACACACATGGAAAACACAATACATTATGAACAAGTCACCTGTGGGTGGCAGGCTTAAAAAATTACTTATTTTTTCTCTTACACACTTTTGTATGTTCCAAATTTTCAATAGTGAACACCTATTACTTCCGGATTTAGGAAAAAAAAAAAAGAAGACATACCTATCTTCTTCGCTGATTTCTTAGTTGGCTAAGTTTCCCTCGTATGTTTTCTAAGAGTATGGCTTTGAAGCCAAACTATCTGGCTCAAATATCAGCTCCACTACTTGAGAGCTGTGGCTCTGCAGCAGTGACTAAACCTCTCTGTACCTCATTTTCCTCATCTGTGAAACGTGGACAGTACTAGGAGGTACACCACAGGGCTCTGAAGAGGACACACAGAGCCTGCTTATACAGGTGCTGGGTGCACAAATACTCACGTTTTTCACTATTATTATTGCTAACATCTGAAGACCTTTCCTCCAAAAAGACAATCGCTAGTGCGGTTAAAAATAACAGTGACATAACAGTAAAGTCCAGCTTATCTTTTGACCTTTCCATCCTCCATCTGAAACTGACCCAAAGGAAAAATTTTTTACAAGAACACAAAAGAAACGCTGTCACCTTGCCTGGGGAGTTACAGAGAGCCCCGGGGAAGATGAGGAGCCCAGGAGCGGGCTGTGGCGGTGAGACAGCCACACATGCACAAGTCTGCTCGTGTGGGCCAAGGACACGGCCGGCCCGGCGGCAGGACAGGATGCTGCGCTGCAGAAGGGAGCCAGCTCAGGCCGCCCACCCGCACAGCGGCCAGGCACCACTTTCAAGTCAGAGAGGCTGGCAACAAAGCAGCCTCAAGGACAGATTCTTTTGATTTAATAATTTTCTAGGGGATGTGATCAACCCATACTCCATCAACCCTATTTAAAGGCCTTTGGATTTAAGTAAACTACCCTTATTTAGGGAACTTTTATTTTAGTTTGTTATTCTGGTGTTTACTCCATTTTCTTCACAGAAATACTGAGAACTTAATCTAATCAAAGGTACTTATATATATATTCTGAAGTACCTTGCAAACATGAAGACATACATTAACTTGTAACTTGCTTCTAATAGGTATGAAGTATAACTAAAATTGATCAAAGAATTAAAACATATTAATTTATGTACAAATAATAAGCCCCTGGTCTAACACAGTAATTCTTTGAAAAAGTTATCAATTAAGGCATCCCATTATTAAAAATGAAATCTCAACTTCCTACTGCTAAGACAAAGCCCTTAGTGTCACCAGCAAAATGGAAGAAATATTTATTTTACACAACCCCAAAGACAATCCAAACTCAGGGTGCAAATAATAGTAGCCCACTGTGTTCCCCTGACCTGCATCCTGACGGCCATATCCACCACTATTCAAAGGCCCTTCCGCTTTCGTGCTCCAGCCCCCTTGCTCCCAAGGTGGCACACTGTTCCACCACTAAACATATAATGACATTCCCAGGGTTCTAATGAAGCCCTGATTTTAGCAGTAAAGCCAATCTCAGACAAAGATAAATAGTGAGTCTAAATGATCCCCTAAGAGTCTCTTGAGCAAAGTATTTTGAAAGTAATACAATACAGGAATCTTAAAGACAATATTAAAATCCAAGCTTCTCTTCTGAAAGATGAGATGATCACAAGAGACCAAGATCTTCACATCATGCAAGACATGTAACTCTTTGTCAAAAAACCTGAAATTTGTCAAGTAATTTGTCATCAGTAGTTCTCAGGAGGTGAAAAGAACATACTTGCATGGCAGAATTCTGATAATATCCTTTACTTTAAAATTTTCAATACACACTGCACAATTTTCAGCATCTATATCAATTCCCTATAAAAAGAAAAGAGGAAAGAGTTTATTATATCTTGATACATAGTATATCATCGTGGGTCTAAAACAATGATGAATTCTATGCTAAGTTCGTACAACCTGAAACTAAACACATGTAACTATACTAGACATTTTCCTTTTACCACTCTCTAGAGATTATCCAAAGAAGTTAGCCAAAAAGGAAAAAATTTCATTGTTTATTTAATCAGGCATAAACATTTTAAATACTATGCTAGTATTCCTGTTTTAAGGGCTGTAGAAATGAAAATGTCTGCTTTACAACAATAAATTATTTTTCAAATATAAAACTTACAATATAAAGAGAATGAATACCCAATAAGCTACTTGTCTTCTGAAATCATTAAAAAACAACAAAACAAAACAAAACACCCAAGGGCACTTTTATTAGAATCTGCTGAAGAAAAGAGAAGCAACTTGCAAACAAGAAAAGGCAAATGGCTCAATATCTGAAAATATTTACCATCACTAGTGATAAAAGAATTATACAGGTGTAAAAAGAAACAAAAACTCTGGAAAGAAGCAGTCTCATGATAAAATTTGCACTTCTAAAAATCTACCTATGATAGACCTTTCTGGAGGCATCAGTGCCCCCCTTCTTGTACTTCTGAGTAGCCCCTAAGGATTTACCCACCTGGCCCCATCCCACTGACTGAAAGCAGACAGGATCAGAATGTTCATCTGACCCGAGAGAGGCCAATGGGATTCTCTTTCCTGGAATGCGAGGATGGGGACTCAGAGACCAATCAATGTCTACATGTGGCTAGCACTTGAGCGAGTTAATTTTGCGGAATATGGCTATTCCATCCTTATAAAATTGTTTTAAAATCTATTTAAGCATGTACATCACCTGGTAGCAAACAGCTAAAATATGAATTTGTATGTATATATTATTACCAAAGATTGTATTAAAATTAACCTTACATTTTAAACTATACATTTTAAATAAAATAAAATATTATCACTTATTTATCACATGCCATGCAAAAATGATGAAATGATTTTTAAAATCCCCAAGGGTTTGCAATGGGTAAAGAAAAATTACAAAGCAAATACCAGTCTCCAAACTGAATAAGGTGTAGATTTAAAAGTAAATTTCACATTTTTCCATACAAGTTCCAAAATGTAAAAAAGTCAGAAAATCCACGTATATACCTCATGACCATCCAGGAATCCTTTCTTTTCAAACTATTATTTTGACAACTTTCAAAAAACAGCCCGTGGAAACATATTTTCAAAAAGGAAATAATATAGGAAAAGGATAAAAATACCTATTCACGTTCTCAAAGACTCGATTCAGTAAATTACACATATGAATCCACACCTTTTATTTAAGCACTGAGATAAAGCAGAAGTTTATGTTCCAACATAAAATTATATGCTAGTTAAGTAACTAGTTATGCTGAATGTTTGTAGAGTCTAACATAGCCACTAACTGGAAACTCCCTTAGGATTCCCTGGGATCGTAAGTCAGACAACTGATCAAAAACCACAAGATGTGAACCAAAAAAAGTGTACTTTGTTTTCTGCCTCAATGCATTTCCATGGAAATAAACTAGTACCTTCCAGAAACTATTAAAATTCAACTGCTACTACAATGTAAAAGTCATTAGTCCAAACAATCTAACTCCAATGTTGAAGACCATCAATAAGCGTTATGTTCTTTCTGATATGCCTAATTTTCTCAGTATTTATCCTAAATATTTTACTTTGAATACTTTTCAGTTTTCCTTTTCTTCCCCCAGTGAAAACTTTATTCCTAACATAACATTTATTTTATAAATGATGTAAAGCTTTCTGCTGCACATTACGTGTTGTACGTGGAGTCTATTTTCAGCTGACTGTATTCAGTCAACTGGCGCACACAGGTGGAATCTGGGTACTGCTGACCACCACTGGCCAATCAGACGATTTACTCCCCCAATACTTCATTCAGGTGAAAATCCAGGAACTGACTGGAGTAAAAGTTCTGACACAAAGATTGCTGACTTTGGATCTTCCTATCTCTGATGATTTGTTACAATCTTTGGCCCCATCTATATGTGGATGGAATGAATACATTTGACAAAGTCAATTTTTTTATCTGCAAAATAAAATAAATTTTAGAAATTCTAAAAAGACTTTTACCTTCTAAACTCACTTTCCTCAATCCAAATTTTCCAACAATTTAACACAAGCCCAGCTACTTTCATCAACTGGGTTCCATAGGCTTCTCTATATCCTTAAACCACTTTTACTTAAACTAGCTTTGATAGTTCCCTGAAATAAAAACGTTCTAACACATCTATTAGGTCATGGCATATTAATATATGGTTGGATTTAATTTATTAATACTTTATTTAGAATTTCTGCACATATAACCATAAGCAATATTGGTCCACAGATTCTTTTTATTGTTATACTTTGCATGATTTTGGCATTAAAAATGTGCTAACTTTGTAAAACAATTTGAGACAGTTTCTATCTTCCTATGCCATGGAATACACAGCGTAGAAGTTGATCCTTAAAGGTGTGACAGAGTTTGCTGGTATTCTTAATTGATAGACTGTGGCCAAACTAATTTCTTCTCTGGATATTGATTTACTAAAGTTTTCTACATCTTTTTGAGGGAGTTGATGTGATAGTTTACATATTCCTAGAAAATCATCCATTTCTCTTATATGCAACATAAAGTTAAATATAGTGTATTTCTAATTATCTTGAGCACCTTGCAACTGTGTTCTAAAGTAATTTCTGCAATAAAAAAATCTTGGCTAGTTTTGTAAAAGAGAACTCGACTCACTCATGATTTTTTTTTATCAATTCTCCTGGGAGTAAAACACCCATAGTGTTGGTGTGGTACATTTGTTAACAGTAATATTTTAATACTCTTTCATCAATAGTAACAAATGTACCACACCAACACTATGGGTCAATAATGTAGGGGGAGTAGGGGTATGGGAGCTTTTGGGTTTACTTTTTTACTTGTATTTCTTTTCTGAAGTAATGAAAATGTTCTAAAATTGATGATGGGGCTGTATGCACAACCATGTGATGATGCTGTGAGCCAGTGATTGTAGACTTCAGATGGTTTCTATGCTGTTTTGAATATATCTTAAAAAAATGCATTTAAAAAAACAAACAAAACCCTCTGGTATGACTGTGAACTTTTAACATATCGGCCATGTCAAAATGCTTCTTTTTTGCTAAAAGCAGTTTTTTTTTTAAATTCAGTTTTATTGAGAAATATTCACATCTATGGTGTACAATCAACTGCTCACAATTCTGTCACAGAGTTGTGCATTCATCACCACAATCAATTTTTGGACATTTTCATTACTCCAAAAAGAATGAAAATAAGAATAAAAAATAAAAGTAAAAAAGAACACCCAAATCGTTCTACCACCCCCACCACCCCCATCCCACCCTACAAAAGCAGTTTTAAAAACACTTTTTCTCCCCTTTCCCACAAATCCCAATATCTTCATCTGGGAATTAAGAGAATCAGGAAGAAAGGACTCTTTGCCTCAGATTTAACAGAAATGAATTTAAAATATCAAAGGTCTATGGTATAGACTGTTCTTTATCTTCTCAGAGTCACCTGGTTCCAGCTCTGACAAATGAAGAGGATTTTCTGTGATGACGGGAATGTTCTGCCATCAGGGCAGCAAGCAGCCACATGTGGCTATCGAGCATCTGAAACGTGCCAGTGTGACTGATGAACTTTATTTTAAATTACATTAAATTAATTTAAATTTAAATAGCCATATGTGGCCAATGGCTACCTACTGCTTACAACTCTTCTTTAAAATGAACACATAATGCAAGTTAGTATTAACTTAAACTAGCCAAACCACCACAGTTCAATATGGTGAACTTAGTAGACTGGAAATGATTTCTTAGACACATAGACAGACAAATTCTCTAGTCTAAACCAAAACACCCCACAAAAAGATTACCTTTTCTCCATGCTTCACAGTATGAAGTGGAAGCTGGCCAATAACTTTCTTAGTTTCTTTTCTATGGCTCTTGGATAGGAAAAATATTATTATTATTGAAAATTTTAAGTTCAACCTCTTTTTAAAAAAGATCAGACATTAAAACATATGCAAGCATACAGAAAAAACAACTTAAAAAGCAAGTTAAATGACTACTCTGAAAATAACTAAAAATGCAATAATAATTTATGTTTTAAGGTATAGAAAAGCCATATGTAACTTACTAGCTGTTTAAGAATACTTATTTCAATTCCATGTCTGAAGAAGAAACCAACTCTCACGTTTACATATTGGCAACAAAGTAGTAAGTTGAGGATGGGGGTAGCACACACACACCTGTGAACATCCCCAAAAGGAAAGAGCCCTTCCTGGTGGTCAGGTGGAAGATAACCCAGAAATGACGGTTTACTGCCTACAAAGTCAGGAAGATCAATTTTTCAAGACTACAGTTTGAAATTCCAAAGGTCTGCCTTTGGAAGCCTCTGGCTCCTCAAATGCCCCCCTTGCTGTTACTTCGTGTCTCTCTGCAGATAAAATCACTGACAGCGGCTCCACAATGGAGGCAGAGAAGCCGCCTTCCACAGCTCCTCGCCTTCGGGCCCAGTCAGAGAACAGGGTTACCAGAGGACAGC
>PVKY010008600.1:0-13955 GCA_004027775.1 Bradypus variegatus
GAACTTAATTAAAAAAAAAAAAAAGCCAGGGGCAGGGAGGAACCTATTCTTGAGGATTACAAATCCCCTCCTGCCCCGGGTGGGCTCAGGCCCTCAGCTTTTAACCCAAGACCACCCACAGCCCCTAGGGGGAACCCACATCTCATGGGGGTGGTCTCCATACCCCTGCCCCAGCCAGCTCCAGGCCCCCACAGAAGGCTCCCAACCTGTTCCTCGACACAGCCACAGACATCTTAGGGCAAGGAAGGAGCCAAGAAAACCTTCCTCCCTCCTGAACCAACCCCTTCCACCTCCCCAAGGCCCGCAGCCCCCCAGCTTCAAGGCTGCAGAGGTCCAGGAGAGCAGAAGGTGGGGTGTGGGGGTAGGGGGGATGAGAGCCCACTCCTGGAACTGGGCTTTCTGGCCTGAACTGGGCTTTGGGGTCCCCAATCCAGCCCCTCCTTATAGGAAAACGGAGGGCACCTGTCTCCCAGGGCCAGGCTCCATCACGCTACAGACGCAGAAATGCGCTTGGAGAAGGGAGGTCACCTGCTCGAGGTCACTCAGCGAATCCACAGAGGCAGCCTGGAACCCATCAGGCCTCTTCGGTGCCTGAGCTGCCTGGGACCTGGGCCCACTGGGGCCCCCTAGGAAGGTGGGCACCCAGGAAGCCTGCCTGTTTGTCCTCCTGGCCCACTCCCCACCCTGTCCTTGGAAGCCCCCACGGGCCTGCACCTCAAGGCCTGCAGCTGCCCCCACCTTCTTGTCGTCCGCCTGCTCCTCCTTTCCAGAGGTGGACAGGCCTGAGAGATGCCAAGGGGCAGACACAGGCCACGATCCAAAGTGCAGGCCAGTGGGGCGGTATCCCCACCAGCGTCCTCCATGCACCCAGGGTCGAGAAGCCCCAGGCCCCAGCCTGGTTGGTGCTGCCTCAGGGCCACATAGAGCCACCCACCCGCAGGACAGGGGGCCGACCACCAAGGACAGAGTCTCGGGGGACAGGGGGCCACCAACTCCAAGGAAGATGGACATGCCCCACTGCTGAACTTTGCTCACAGTCTCTGTACAAGAGCTCACTTGACCCTTATGGTCCACCCTGCAGGTGGGAAGTGCCCCCATTTCACAGGTGAAGAAATGAAGGCTCAGTGGTATTGATGCTTTACCCGGGTCCCCACACAGGGGTCACAGAGCCAAGAGGGTCCAGGACACTTTAATTCATCCAAGCATCCACCATCCCAAGCCCCACACAATACAGTCACCCCAAATCCCAGACTCCCCCAAATGAATCCATTTAACAGGAGCCAGCCAAACCCTCCAGTGCTTTACAAGGAGGAAATATTCTCATCTTTTACTCCTTCCTGCAAAGGGTCGTGCCCTGCGTTTTCTTATTTTAGAGGGTGGGAGCCTGGGTTGATTATCACACCCCCTTCCCTCACCAAGGCTCCACTCTTCCACCACTGAGACTGCACAAAGCAGAGGCCACAGTGGTCCACACCCCAATCCCAGCTCTTCGCCACCCCACCGGCCCCTCACGGCACAAAACTCAGGTTATTTAATGCCTTGAAGCCCCTGTGTCCTTGGCACCTGTCATAGGGGAGTTCTCAGATAATACACACCAGGTACACAGAGCGGGGCTGGCTCACAGTGGGTGGACGGTAAATGCGGATATTACTGTTATTCTGCTAAGAATGGTTTATACTCAAACTGAGGAAATAGGGAAGAAAAAGGAAATCAACAGAGCCAGGAGCAGGGCTTCCAGGCTGGCTCTGCTACCATCGCACGGTGTGCCCTGGGCAGGTCTCGCTACCCACAGCTCCAAGGGGGAAGCAGACGAGTCACCAGCGGTCATCAGGGGCTGCGTATGAGCATCTACTCACCCAGGCCTTGTCCGGCTAGATCCCTACTTCTGGGCCTGAGCTCCTGGGAGTCCATGGTCCCGTTCTAGAACAGTCTTGTATTACACGGAACCTCTGCTGACAGTACGTACCAGTAATGGGAACTGGGGGCCCGAGGCCACCCCTTTGGGTGGCAACTCCTCTCACCACCACCACCTGCAGGTCAGATAGGCCCCACTTTCTGAGGAAAAGCAGCCACGGCAGGGAGGAAGCTGCAAATCAGACGGTGCCTCCAGCTCCCACGGAGCCCAGGGGTCTGGTCACCAAAACAACAGCTACCCGCGACACTGGGAATGTCATGAATCCCACCGAGGGGCTGGGATGGGAAAGTTCATGTTGTATTTATGTTGCCACAATTTTAAAAAAAGAGAGACTAAATGGACAATGACAATTGGATGCAATGCAAGGCATGAGCCTGGAACTGGAAATACATGAGCCTGGACTGGCTCTAATGACAGAGGAGAAAAGGCCCAAAAGGTCATTATTGGAACAACGGAAAAATTAGAATATAGACTATATGCTCAACATCAATGCTAAATTTCTTGAATGTGAGAACTTTCCTTAAGATGGTTACATAAGTGATTATCCCTGTTCTGAGGAGCATGATGTATACAACCTATTCTCTAATGTTTAGAAAACAGACAGATAGACAGAATGCTGCAACAAATGTGGCCAGATGCTAAAAGTTGGTAACTGTGGGTGTCTGCGCAGGGGGTATATTGGAGTTTTCTGTATCAGTTTTTATTATTTTTGCAACTGTCCTGTAAGTTTGAAGTGATTTCAAAATAAAAAGTTAAAAAAAAAAGCTACCATTTATGAAGCGCCTCCTGCATGCCCCCAGCGGACTGGGACCCTTGGGTACACTTCATTCTTACCTTACAGATTAGGGGACAGAGGTTGAGAACTCGCCCAAGCTCACGGAGCCCCCCCTTTTAACCGCTCCCCACCACGACATATGCACGGCAGGTGCCGGTCCCTTCCGTTCCCGAGCAGGGGGCTCCGTAACGTTTGCCACCTGACCCAAACCACACCGGCCCAGCCAGGGGCCTGTCTCTACCTGTCCTCTGTTTAGAGCCCAGAGAAGGGATCCCAGGCCGAGGGGGCAAGCGGGCTGGCTATTCTCGGCAGGACGCTGCCTCTCAGCTGTCCTCCCCAGCTGTCCCAGCCCAGGCAGACCCCCAGGTAATCTCCTTCTCCCCCCAACCCTGCCGCTCCCAGGGGTACAGGGGCCCAGGGAACAGCTGTTTCAACAGCTGCTCAAATCCAGGTCACAAGCCTGGGGCAACCCCCAGGCAGTCGCTTTGCTCATTCTTTGCTCTTTGTAGTATACCCGGGGCAGCCCCAGACTCACAGGCACAAAACTCCCCAATTACCCCACTCACACTGGGAAGGTTTCAGCTGCCGGGACTGGAGTCCCCAAAGCACCCTCACCCCCAACCCCAGTGACACACTTGCTAAGTCGGGCAACCCCTTCCCATTTCTGGGCCTCAGTTTTCCCACGAGGCCACAACAGGCTAGATCAGATATAGCAGGGTCCTGTCTGCACTGACCGTCTGCGTGGCCCCCCTCTCCTCCCAGGGAAGCCAGCGTGAGCAGGTCAGAGCTATGGAGACCTGGCTGGTGGTACCTGCCCTCACAGGCACCAAGCCAGGCAGCCCAGAAGCCCCCCGAGGGCAGGGCCTGGGCCTCACTTGCCCCCCAGGTCCTCATTGCACTGTACAATTTCCTGAAAGCTAAGGGCCACACTGACCCCCAGCCGGGCCAGTGGCATGGACCTAAATCCCACATGAGCAACTGATTCCTTTCCCCCAGACAGCGGATTCCCACCCAGACATAAGGCACAAGGGAATTTACCGTGGGTTTCAAGTTCAAAGCAGAACCCTAAAGAAAAAGGCTAAGGGATGTGGCAGCTGGCAGCCTGGTCCAATAGCAGGTGGGGGCGGGAGGCTCAATGGGGGTGCCCACCCCTGAATGGGGAAGTGGGGACAGGCCTTTTCCAGGCCTCCCACATCTCCACCACCAGGGACTCCATTTGCCGAGCCCCTAGGAGGGGTCAGACCATGTGCTGGACGCTGGGGACATCAGGCATGGGCCAAACAAGGGCCCACAATGTAGGGAACCAACAGGACGGGAAGCTACAACTCAGCTCACCAAGGGCAAGATGAGGGAACAGGGTCGGGGGAGCCGGCTCAACCATGAATGGGGGTGGGGCTACTCCCAGAACCCCCTGCCCTAGTTAGCCCTGCCACTCGCTGCCTCCCTCGCCTACTTCAGAGCGTGCTCAAAGGCCCCCTCCTCAGGGAAGCCTTACCTGGCTGTTTTATCTACAATCCACCCAGCAACGTTCTCCGCCCCCTTACCCTGCTTATTAGTCTCGAGCTTTCTCTCATTACCTGATTATACCTGCCTCTCCCACTCACAGGGAAGCACAAGAGAGCTTTACTTCGTCTCCAGCATCCAGCACAGCCAGACATGTGGCAAGGCTCAATGCAAGAAGAATCGCCTGCCTGCTCAGAACAGGGCCCCATGCCCCAAGGCCGCCCCACTGGGCAACAAGGAGGACCTTCACACCCTACACTATAGGGGAGTCATTCCCATTTCTTCCTTTGAGGAAACTGAGGCTTGCTCCAGACGGCTTCCAGCTCACCTGATGCCCTCCCACATCAGCATCCCCCGTCCTCCTGCTTTCCTTGCATCTCTCCAGGAAAGCCAAGAATCCTGCTTCTCCTGGCAGAAATGCAAACCTCCACCCCATTCTGCCCCCTCAGGGACCCGCCCCTCCCCTTCCCTCCATCTTCACCTTCTCCCCCCACCGGTTCTCCGACAAGAGCCCACCTGCGGCATGAACCCCCCACTCACCCAAGATCCACAGACAATTTTCCCCACTGTATCCCCTTCCTCCTGCCACCCACGCTCCTTCCCAGCAAAGAAGCTTTTCTCCCTCTATTTAAGTGTTTATTATACAAGTCACTCATACTCTTTGCAAAAAAATTAGAAAACATAGGTTAGCAGGATTTTTTCTTAAGTCAAGGCCCCCCTTGTTCCACCACCCAAACACGATCCCAGCTAACAAACATCTTGAAGGAGGGCTCTCCGGGCTGCCTGCCGCGCCTGCACATGTGACGCAAGCATGGCCTGCTTAAAATAAAATCAGACACACCAGTGGGGCCCTATTTAAGACATTCTCTCGGCCCCCTGCTCTCCTGGCACTGGGGGTTTTCCTGTCAGGCAGGTGCCTAGAAGGAACTGGCTCTTATCCCCAGACTCCACTCGGCTTCCTGGTCGCTCTCTGACCTCCTGCTCCCCCTCGTGCCCCCGCAGAGGCCCGTTACCAGCCAGGAGGTGACCGATGCTGCCGATCCCCTCCTTGAAGGCTCCTGCTGTGCGGTGACAGGTGGGCTCTCCCGCCTCTGCCCGGCACGCAGCCTCCGTCCCCTCCTCTCTCCATGCATGTACCCCCCATGGCAAGCAAGAACTGCCTCTCGGGGGGAAAAACACCCAACTCTGATGTGCAGCATTTGCCAGTTTCCGTGGTGTAGATTCTCCCACCGTGGCCAAGGTCCCGCCACCAAGGTGAGGTCACTGCGCGCGGTGTTGAGGAGAGAGGTGTGGCAGTGTGCCGTTATATAAACACCCGCCACGTACAGACACCATTAGGTGTCGTGAACTAATCAGAAGTCATGAGTTTGGAATATCTACCACCTGTATTTTTAATAAGATTGATTTAATTTTAAGGTCATACAACCTGAATTGTAATAATTTCACAATCGGTTTTTGGGAACCGGCATGGGCTGGCTTCCGGTGTCCCCCTGGCCTAGCCGCAGCCAGCAGCCTGGACACTTGGGGATCCCTCTCAAGTCTCTACAGACCCCACAGATGAGGGAAACGAGGAAGAGGAAGCCGAGAAGAAAGCACTGGGTCCCTGACCTCTGTCCCCAACCCAGAGGTGCGGAGAGGTGAAGTGGGAAAATGTCCTTCTACTCTGGTCGGTAGTTGGGGAAACCACATCCACACTGTGCCCCCTAAAATCTAACCCACTCCTGCAGCTTTAGCTACTGTTCATTTCTTCTTTTTTAAGAGACACAAATAAATTCTCCTAGTGAAAGACTCAAATAGCACAGGAAGGTGGAGAATGAAGTTAGTCCCCACCTTCTCCCTCTGGTCAAGACCCCTCCCCAAGCCACCAGCCATTGCCAGACCCTGGATGTCCCCCGGGACCTCGCACTTGACATTCTGAACCAAAGGGACCCCCTTCCCCAGAATAACGCCTAAACCCATACCTCCCACCCAGCTCCCTACGGCCCACCTGAGCTCAGGCCCAAGAGGTCACACCTTGCCCAGCACAGCAGGCTCCGGAATGGTCTCCCAGCCTCGGTCTCTCCTCCCTCACCCCGTCCCTGCTGCAGCCCCCCCCACACCCTTGGCAGTGAGCCCTCAGAAAGGCCAACCCAACCAGTCACCCCAACTCCCCCTGACTATCTACTTAGGGACCTCTCCTAGGCCACTCTTTGACTTTCATAATAAGCCCATGTTACTTCTGCATTTAAAAAGTGAAGTGTAATACTTAAAACAAACAAACAAACAAACAAATAAATAGAGAATGTAATCTCGGGCCCACATCCCCAGGGGATCATTTAGAAGGAAAACGACTGACTCACCTGTCATTCACCAAAATAAAAACCTGAATCTCAGTGCCAGACAAGAGGGGATGGTTATATAAACTGCAGTGAAGCCATGCAGGTGATTAAACCTTTAAAAATAAACTGTCCAAGCTGCATGGAAAAGGCTTTACGACATGCTGCAGGGTCTGGCAATATCCTAACATCTGACACGATGCTGGCACAGAGGCCTGGCAGTGGGGGAGTGGGGACAGGAAAAAGGTCCAGGATAAAGAGGAACCAACCCCCAAATCCACAAGAGGCCCTGCCTGGACCCACAGCTGAGGGGTGAGCTAAACCCAGCCCTCCGTCCCTAACAGCCATGCAGGAAAAAACCTCCCAGGCCTGGGATCTGATCCTGGAAGGAGGCACTCAATTCCCAAAGTTCCCTGGAACACGTTCCGACAAGATGTTAACAGGTATTACAGGAAAAAAAAAACCCTCCAAGTTCAAATAAGTTCAAAATCCAGCTAAGGTTGCTTTCCTGCAAGACTTTTCAGAGGCTTTTATATGCTAATGTATACTGTGGCCGCCCAGAAAGGGCTATAAATAAGGTGACCATCGATTGCAGCCAAGCCCCAAGCCCCGGACAGGAGGAGCCGTAATATTTGGGCCAAGAGTGCAGCACAAATCACGTGGTCACCCTGGCCCTGACACATGGCATTTTCCCCCCTTTACCATCGAAGAAAATCTCACCCACGCCTCCAGACCAGCTCAGACACCCCTCGTCCTCGCAGCCACCACTGACGCGCATCCTCCCGTCCGCAAGGGGCTCAGTTCTTCCAAGCCCGACTTCCAGGGGCGCATCTGTGCCCCATCCGGACCTGCACGGACCTCCCCCTCTGTCCCCCAGAGCCCCTGGACTGGCCACAAGCCCAACTGCCCTCCCCTGGAGGTCCCCGCAGATCCCAAAGCCTCCTCTCCCCAGCAGGTGCTCAGGGCGGAGGTCATGATGGACGGGGAGGGGTCTCCACCCCGGGGAGGCAGCTCTCTCCTGGGGAGCCCCCCGGCCACCCTCCAGTCAGCAACTCTGATGGCCTCAGCTGACACGGCCTCCAGGGAGGACTGAGACCCCCAAGCACCAAGGCAGGGCCCACCTGGGGTTCAACCCCCAAGCCGGGCCTCCAGGAGCCCAGCTGCCCCTCCGCTATGCCGCCAGCGGTGCCGGCCATCCCCGAACGGCCTCCATCAGCCAGGCCCCGAGTCCCAAGGGCGGCTGAGCCTCCTCCTCGGACCAAACAACCCAGAAGCCTGCGGCCGCTCCCCCTACCCCACACCGGGGTAACAGAGCCCCACCCAGGGGCCCCGAGAGGTGGGAGCTTACCCTGGAAAGAAGAGAGCCAGCTCCCCATGGAGACGCCCTGCTGCGGCCATGCCACCGGGTGCTGGCTGTGCCGCCCCCACCCCCAGATCAATACCGGGCGACGTCAGGAGCATCTGGAGGCCGCCCTGCCCCCCGCCCGGCCACGGAGAAGCTGGCTTGGCTTCCCTGTCCTGATGCCATTAGGAAGTTTAGGATGTGGTCGGGAGACGAGAGGCGAGGAAGGCGACCTTGCAGGAGAGCACGCTGCCCGGGGCCTGCGCTGGCTCCGTGGGAGAAAGGGCTGGAAGCACGAGGCCCGGGCCTGAGCCCTAACCCTGCTCCTGCCCAGGTAGGTACAAGGTCTCGGCAAGTCACTTAACTGCAAATGGGGACAACACCACCTGCCCCAGCATCCCTGCCCCAGGGCTGTGGGGCAGCCAGCAGAGGATCCTGGATATGAGAAACATAACGTCCCTGGGGGCGGGAGGGGGCAGTGCCCAAGTCGCTGGGCCCAGTGGGCGCCACCCTCAGCACTCAGAATGGCTTCCACCCTTGGCGCTCCCCTTGGGGGCAGGGGTGGTCCAGGGCACTGCTTGCTAAGTCAAAACAGAACTGAAAAGCCCCTGTGCGGGCCTTTTGTCCTTAGGAGCTGGACGCTCAGCTCCCTGGAGGGGTCCCCTTTAGCGCCAGCCCAGCGTGAACTGAGCTCCGGCCCCACCACCCTCGGACTCTGTAACTCTGGGCAACTCAGCTGGAGCTGGAGTCAAGCCTCAGTTTTACTATCTTTAAAATGGGGGAAGAGCCACCACGCCACCGGGCTTAGTGAGAAGGAAACCTAAGACGCCCGCTGCAGAGCTTACTGTGAGACAGGGGTGTATGGGTGTGTGTGTGGATGGGTCTGTCAACCGCTGTCCCCAGGCTCAGGCCTCTGGCTTGGACCACAGTGTCAGGGACGGGGAGATCTTCAAATCAAGGTCCTGCCTGCTCTGTCAGAGGGGCAAGGGCACAGGGGGCTGGACAGCAGCACGTGCCCCCCCAACATGCCCCCCCAACCCTTTGCTCAGCAGCCCCCTGAGTCCTTGTCCAGGTCACTGCAGACCTTCCTGGCTCACAGTCAGGTCCAGCCTGCTGCGGACTCCCCTTTCCTGCTCGACGACAGCAGGTGGCCCCTGCCCCCAGAGGGAGGGCCACACCCCCAACCAGGCCTGGTTGCCCCAGGTCAGCAGCTCCCCGACTCCCGATCTCAGCCCTGAGTCTGGCCCTAGCCTCCTCAGCACTCTCCCCATTGCCCACTCAAGCTGCTTTCCCTTCCTCAGGTATCTAAAGCCTCAGGGCCTTTGCCATGGCCACTCCCTCTGCCTCGATGCTGTTCCCTGCTCTCTGCTGGGTTGGTTCCTGCTTGTCACTCAGATCTCTGCCAACATCTCCTCTGGAGCAAGCCGTTCCTTGACACCTGGTCTCAAGTGGCCTCCGGGGATCCTGTCATGCCTGACTGCACTGCCGCAGACCACCCTCCTGCTCACAGCTTGGACCACCACCCACTAAGAGGAGGACGCGGACACAAGCCCCTCACGGCTCACGGGGCAGGGCAGGGATAGGGCCAGGCCCCGTCCCTCATCCCTCAGCCAATTCCCCAGCCCAGAGGCTGAGCTCACGTTCTGGAAGGCAGCCACTGCCCTGATTCCCAGGGAACACACCAGCCTGCAGCCCCCCACTCACCACTGCCAGCCTCTGACCCCTGGCCAGACCCTTCCGAGGGGCCCTGGCGCCTGCCCCTCACACAAGGCCCTCTGCCTCCGATGGGGGTGGCACCTCCAGCACCCCAGAGAGCAGATGGCCAGTTCCACGGGGTGGGTGAGGGAGCCCAAGGAGCCGAGAGGAAAGGGGGGGCAGCCTCCCGGGGTGCTTCCACCAGCCCCTCCTCCCCAGACTCCCGGGAGTGGGAACAAAAGCAGCTCTGGCCGGCATCCTCTCTGCCCCCTCACTGGGTTTTGCAGCCTTGGCCAACTGCTCCCAGCTCACCCACCCCTCGCTCCAGCTTGGGTGTCTCCCTCGGATGGGCAAAGGCAGCAGCGGGTGCCAGAGTGGGGGATGGCACCCCCAAGCCCAGCCTCAAGCCTTGAGCCACTGTCCATCCCCAAGTCGGGCCCCAGGGCCTGGCTCGCCAATCAGCCAGGCATTTGCAGGGTGACCATCCCCTTTCTAGAGCAGCCCTGCGGGGGCTGGGGGTCAACAAATGGGTCAGACCACCCAGCCCCCACCCTCAGGGGCTCCAGACGACAGCATGGTGCCACCAGGAAGCAACCAGCATCCCTCGAGAGACTATTAGGCATGTGCCTAGGAAAAAAGGCTGGAAGGAAATACACCCGTGGTGGCCGTGATTGGGTTAAGTGGTGGGGTAATGGATATTTATCACTTTCAAAGTATTCTGCAATGAGATTATGGATGGGCGAAAGAAAAAGACATTAATCTTTAATGAGCTTCATACCTGCAGGCACTTCTTGTTATTAACTCACTGGATCCCATAAAGGGAGAGATGGTCTGAGCCCAATTGTGGATGAAGAAACAGAGGCTCAGAGAGGTTAAGTCACAGAGAGACAGAGCTGCGAGGGGTGTGAGAGCTGCGTCAGAGCAAGATCAGGCAGTAAGGAAGGATCCCAGAAGGTGCCACTGGGCTCTACCCATGAAGGGTGCACTGCAGCCCCAGGGTGGGGCTTGGCTGGTGCCCTCTGCAGCCAGTGGGCTATCCAAGTCCCCCATCTACCTCTGATCAGACCAAACTCAGCTCACTTCCTGCCTCTGCCCATGCTCTCCCCACACCACCTGCTGGTTCCGCCTCCTCCTCTTCTTCACAATTACAATTCCAACATCCTCAAGGCCCCGCCTGCTCACTGCTGCTTCCTCCAGGCAGTCTTCCCTGACTACCCACTCACGATTGTCAGCCCAGGCAGTGAGCATGGACATCCTCCCAGCCTCACTTCACTCTTTCTCTTAGCAAATTAAATTCATTCCCGCTCAGGGCCTTTGCATGACCAGGAACACCCTTTCTCTCCTGGTTTTCTCTCACCTGGATCCTCATTGCTCAGGAATACCTCCCTCAAGTGAGGAGAGATTTGACACCCTGGAGGGGAAGCCTGGGTCTTCAAACAAGGGGCTGTGAGCTCTGCCCCTGGGCCTTACCCCGTGGCTTCCTTGCCCTCTCACACTGGGTACTGCCTCTGCCATCTGCCCATGCCTTTGGCTCAAGCTGCCCTAGATCCTGCCAGATTGAGCAGTGTGCCCTCTGGCCATCTTTATTATCTCTCCCAATTTCAGTGCCAATCAGATGAGATGGGTCCTGTCCTATCTCGCTGGCTGGAATGTGGTCAATTAGCAAGGCTTTGAGACCAAAGAGGTTCATCACAGCGTTATTTATCAAAGTGCAAAATAAGAAACAACCACGATTTTCAACTGCAGAGACGGGTAATAAAATGTTTTCAAGCCCTTCTCTTATACCATCCCTGATTTAAAAACTGCCAGTGGCAACGCAGGATACGACTCCCGGGGATGAACACGGACCCGGCATCCTGGGACTGAGAGTATCTTCTTGACCAAAAGGGGGATGCAAAATGAGACGGAATAGTTTCAGTGGCTGAGAGATCTCAAATGGAGTCGAGAGGTCACTCTGGTGGACATTCTTATGCACTATACAGATAACACCTCTTAGGTTTTAATGTATTGGAATAGCTAGAAGTAAATACCTGAAACTACCAAACTCCAATCCAACAGTCTGGACTCCTGAAGATGATTATATAATAATGTAGATTACAAGGGGTGACAGTGTGATTGTTGAAAACATTGTGGATCTCACTCCCTTTATCTAGCGTATGGATGGATGAGTAGAAAAATGGGGATAAAAACTAAATAACAAATAGGATGGGATGAGGGGATGGTTTGGGTGTTCCTTTTTCACTGTTATTTTTTATTCTTATTCTGATTCTTTCTGATGTAAGGAAAATGTTGAGAAATAGATTGTGGTGATGAACGTATAACTATACAATCATACAGTGAACAGTTGATTGTATACCATGTATGATTGTATGGTATGTGAATATATTTCAATAAAACTGAATTTAAAAAAAAAACTGCCAGTGGCTTCCCAGTGTTATTAGGATGTAAGTGAAATTGTCTGCACTGTCCCAAGCTGCCCCCAACTCGCCCACTCCCATCTCACCAGCAGGAACCCTTCCCCGTCCCCATCTCCCACCTCCACTCTCACTCCCTCCCTTATATGCAGTGTGCTCCCTTCTGCCACTGAGCCTTCATGGGTGCTGTTCTCTCTGCCTGGAATACTCTCTCCCGTCACCAAGTGAACTGCCACCTTCCAGCTCTTGCATCCCCTCCTTAGGGGAGCCTGTGCTGACCTCTCAGATCTGGCCAGGCTCTGTTACAGAATCTGGTCACCCCGAGCCTCCCCTATCAGACAGGATCATCACCCCGAGCCTCCCCTATCAGACAGGATCTCATCACCCCGAGCCTCCCCTATCAGACAGGATCATCACCCCGAGCCTCCACTATCAGACAGGATCTCATCACCCTGAGCCTCCCATATCAGACAGGCTCTCATCACCCCGAGCCTCTTCCATCAGACAGGATCATCACCCCAAGCCTCCCCTATCAGACAGGATCTCATCATCCCGAGCCTCCCCTATCAGACAGGATCATCACCCCGAGCCTCCACTATCAGACAGGATCATCATCCTGAGCCTCCCCTACCTGACTGGGAGCCCCACAAGGGCCAGGATCCCATCCCATTTGCTCAGAATTAGAGGCCCCAGGGCCAGACAGGGTCAACAAAGCAGGCCCTGCATCAATATTTGTTGAATGAATCAAGTATTCCACAGCCATTAAAAATGATGCACATGAAACTTTATAATAATGTGAAAAAAATGTACCTGATCACATAAAAAGAAAAAAAGCAGGTTTGCAGGTTGTATATGCAACATGACTACAAATAGGTAAGAAGAAAAGTGCAAAGAAATAGACCAAAATGCTAACAGTAGTTGCCTCTGGGCAAATCACCACTCTGCAACCAACTTCCCAAACAGCCCACAGTGGGCACATCTTACTTTTATCCTCAGAGAAAACAAACAAGCACAGCTGAGCTCCACCCCCACCCCTCCCACGGCACCTGTCCTGACCCTGCCCTGCACCAGCAGGAAAACTAGGTGGGGTCAGCCAAGGAAAGGTTAAAGGGCACAGGTTTGTGTCACAGACAGGAAGGCTGGCACAGAAGATGGGGCTCCTGGCCCCACTGGGCTAACCTCAGCCCTGGGAGGGGGCTGAGTGGGGACAAAGGGGGTGCAGGAGGAGGCTGGGGTTGCTTCCTGGCTGGGAGACCTTGGGCAAGGCGCTGTCCTTGGGATCTCCACTTCCTCCTCTCTAAGTGGGGCCCACAGTGGTACTCACCTCCTGAGTTGGGGGGCCCTGAAAAGGGACAATGCTCGTAAAGCCCCCATCAGAGCCTGTTCACTAGTTAGTTGTTAAAGGGACCACTGTCAGGCTTAAAGAAGGACTCCCGGTGATCTGCCAGCCACTAGGCTGGTCCGCACTGCTTGTGTTCCCAGGGGGCTTCCAGAAGAAACACAGCCCCTCACCCCCACCCCCCTTGGCCCCGCGCACCTTCCTTGGAGCTGGTGGCCACTGCAGTGGCCGTGGCCGAGGCCGAGCCTGTGGACGTCCGGCCCACGGGGCTCGAATGCTTCCCCCCGCGGCCGGGGGGCTTCAAGCCGCTGGGCTTCTGCATGGCTGTCTCCTTGGGGGCAGACAAGGGCCGGTGCAGATCACGTCCTCACTGCCATCCTCGCTCACCTGCGGGCGGAGAGCAGGGGAGGTCACATCACACGGTCACCAGACGCCAGGGCCCCGGCTGGCCCCCCAGAGCCCCTCGAGGCAGACACAGCACATTCACAGGGTTCCAGCACCCCCTGCCTGACAGTCATCACCCTCATTTTTTAGATAGGGAAACTGAGGCACAGAGCAGTGAAACTGAGGCACAGAGCAGTGCATCATGTGTGAGCCCGGGGTCATGCAGAGTAGCAGTGGGGCTGTCAGGACATGGGTCACAGTCAGCTGCACCCT
>PVKY010008601.1:0-13942 GCA_004027775.1 Bradypus variegatus
GTACTTTTTTCCATTTACTAGCTGGTATTCTATTGTAAGAAAGAGCTTTTCCTTTGTCCTTATTATTTGTTTGTTTGTTTGTTTATTTATTTACATCAGTATGGACTTATGTGTTTCTGTTTTATTCGGTGGCTTGTAACTCATCAATATCGTTATTGATTTCGATGCTGAAATTTTCCCATATTTGGCCATTGGAATCTCCTTCAAGCTGGTTCCTGTGTCTTTTTGATGTGTCTGTATCATTCTTGGAGCACTTCCTTTCTAGTGTAAGAAGATGGTTCAGGCTCATCTTGTTCTTTTCCTGCCCCAATGATTACAGTTATTTCATCAACTATTTCTCCAAGGAGTCCTGGTTCCTTTTAGAATCAGGATCTGGAGAATGCTTTTTTAGAACTAAGATCTGGGTACTAGATGTGGTCATTGCTACACTGCTTTTAGTCCATCTTGGCAGACAGACTTATGAAATAAACAAATACACACATACATCGATATCTCTTTCCATACCTATCCATCTGTTAATATTAAAACCCATGAGTTTGCTCCAATATTTCTAATTCCACTCCAACACCATAGAATTCATTTTAGGCTTCACCCTTTTCCTGTTTACAACATCATTCTTTGACAGTGAGAAATCTGGCTCCCTTTATCCTCAATATATTTAGATGTTTGCTGATTTTCACTGTGTGTGGCCAATCTCCTGACCTCACTGGCCACTTCCTTGTTTCCAACCCCTCCTCAGCACTGGTTCCACTGAAGCCAACAGTTCCTCAGCCCTGACCACCTCCTTATGGCCTTAAATTACAACGCTAGAAAGTGGTGGAACAGGAATTCAACCCTAAAAACTGTTAATTACTTGACAGAGGAACCATTATTGGATTTTCTAGCCCAACGGGTCCTTTTATAAACCTGCTGTGAAGATGCTGAAAGGAAAGGGGGCCCTTGAGCTAATGCGATGAAGATTTAACCAGGCAGAGTGGCAGCCTCTAGGGGATTGCAGGAGAAACTTGGAGATAGTCAGATGCTGCCTCCTGATAAGAAACAACAGTGAGGGGATTCTCTAAAATTGGTGAGGTTTGGGGACCAGACAACCAACTGCCTCAGCACCACAAATATCTCACCACATTCTGTCATACCAAGAGCACATTCCATTGACACAAACATATCATTGTGCTGTATTTCTAAAGAGAGAAATACTGCTTTTATTAGCAGCTTCTTAAATGAAATTCTAGTGGATGGATGATAGTATCTGTTGTTTTAGTGCTGACTTCATTTCCTGATCCAGAAGATCAGAAATCTGTTCATGTTTTAGAGAACAGCATGAGGTCCATCTGTTCAGGTCAGATTTTTCCACATTAACATGAAGATTTATGGATTGATAACTTATGTAAGAAAACCCAGTGGTAATTATGTTATATTCTTTACTGCCATTTGGAATCTACATTATATTTTTGGTTAGTCATCAAAATATAATGATACACACACAAGCAGATTGAATTAATTCTTTCAAACATATGATAAAGGCATTCTGAGTTTCTGCAGTGTTTCACCTCTGTTTGAGTTTGGGTACTGGACTCCATCCATTCAAATTCTCTCTGTAATATGGTCTGTTTATCCACAGTTTTCCTTTTTACAGGAGACACAGAAACACAAGAGCTACATTTGGCTTCCTGGGAGACTATTCTGGTCTGACTGAAGTACAGAGAAATGATTTTTTTTCCTTCCATGAAAATAACCTGATTTTTAAAATTTTAAAATAATTACATATTCATGTAGAAAATTGAACAAAAAAAGTAAAAAGAAGAAAATGCAGAATAATTCCACCATCCACAGGTGTAAACAAATAGAATCACACCATGAATATTTTTTATACCATTTTTAAACTCAACAGTATTGGGTGGCTACAAAATATTGTATTGATGTTTTATAATCAGTTCCCTGTTAGTGGACAATTTAGGTTATTTCCAATTTTTCATTGTGTAAAGAAAGTCATGATGATTATTATCCTTGCATGTACATCTTTGTGTATTTTACTGGTGATCTCCTTAGGATATATTTGTGGAGATGGCATTACTGGGTCAAAGAGTACACACATTTTACATTTTGATATATGTTGCTGATAAAATCAACTCTTGATTAGGTGGATCGTATACAATGCCCCTGCCAATGAAAGGACTTAGTAAAGTCTTTTTTCAACCTTTCAGTAGCATTTTATATGTGTGTGTATATATATATATTTTTTTTTCTTCTACAGACATTAAAGGAATGGAGTGATTTTAATAAATCTTGGTATGCCACTTATCCAACATGGTATTGTCAAGTTTCTTTCAAATTTGGCTTATAGTTTGGTCTGAAACGGGTGGCATCTGGTCACCTTTCTTACCATGTCTTCTATTATTTTAATGAAATGTGCTATATGGGAGAAGCTACTGAGTATAATTTCATTTAGCGATGCATATCTGTGAAGAACTATGGAGAATCAGTTATGATTAAACCAAACAAAATTTGTAAAATTTTGAATTTATTCCTTTGGTACTTCTGTAAGTCTTGGCCCCTAGAGAGATTTCAGGCTTGGCTTTTCGTGGATAAAGAGCAGCATGAGCAGGACAAAATGTGAGCAGGTGGTATGTATAGTGTTTGAGGGATTTGAGAGAGTCGAGTCTGTTGATCCTGGGGTGTTTCTTTTTTGTTAGGAACTGATGCTTACTCTCAGGGGTTGGCAGGCTTCTTTGAACTCAGTTGGGCTGTTTGTTCTCTCATGAGAGTTAGGTAACTGATAAGCAACCAAGAGGTACAACTCTAACAAGCATATTGGAACAGCCCAGTAATCTATTTCACATTTAATTAGCATATTACCTGATTGGTGATTTAACTACTTGAATACATACAAAAAGATAACAGAAATAGAAAAGGATTATTTATTCCTGCCCCTCCCCCTTCCAGCAATGGCTTCCTGCCATCCTTAACAGATTTCACCCCAACACAGCTGAATTAAGAGGTGCTGATTCACTGCAAATTGATTGTTTGCTTTTTTTTTTTAAGACAGTAAGAAAGTGATAGATGATAACTGTTCATTGAGAATGGCATATTCTTGCAAATTGATAAATCCACTGCTTCAGAGATTAGAAAGGCTCTTTCCTGGAAGGGTAAGTGTCGATTATAGATGGTGAAAGACTCTTGCATTCCAGCAAGTCTTTAGCTGCCAGCCAACACATTCATCACAGTGTGCCAGGATGGATTTTTAAATGGCACAACATAAATTGCTCTGCTCCAAATCAGGCATCATTGCCTTCACACAAGCCAAATCAACCTGCCTGTTTGAAAACTGCCACATAAGGAAAGCTCCCCCCGCCCCCCTCCAGCCTTAGTTAACCTTTTCCTTTCCTGAAAGATTCATTATAGACTACTAAAGTCATTAACCACCATTGTGTCTAGAGGAGCCAGGCTTCTCACTTAATTTTGCCTATACAACTAAGAGGCCTGGGTGCTTCCAGGCTGATGGTAAGACTGAATGTTTAGCTGACTCTAATCAGACTGATGACTCTTATCCATCCTTCCTTCCCCTTTCCATACCTTCTGCTGTCACTTAATTCTTTCCTTTTGCTCAGTCCTGTCCCTTCCAGAGCCAGTTGTTGACTCCAAGAGAAAAGCTCTTGGCTATCCCTTCCCTGACTTTGTGCTCTAGAACTATCAGATGAATCTCCAGCTCAGAGCCCCTCAAGTATAGTTTTCTTCCCTTTATAACTCAGGCAGACACAGCCCAGCAAAATCCTCAGGCCTTTCTCCCATTCTCCCACAGCCCAGTTCAGCCCAACCTTTCCTAACCCCTCAGACCACACTATACTTTGCTCCTCCCAGCCTGGCCCATTCTGGAATCCGGTAACTGTTGCCTTTCCTAGTTTAACTATGCAGTCTTCATCCCCAACCCTGCTGGCCACATCCCCAGCTGCATCCTAGTTCAGTCCTGTCAAAGAACTTTGTCCCTCACTCTCTTGGTCAGTTTTTGCTTTTCAGCCCAGCAAAGGACTCTCTTTCACCTAGGTAACCCTCTCTTAAGCTGATTTTAGCTAACATTGCTAAGGAGTTTATGACTCAGGCCGATGTGCCCCAAATCTCATCTAGCATGAAATGAGTGACCTGTCTTCCACTTCTGGTGCTGCTGTGCATCTGTTAGCACCACAGGGAGTCTTGCTTACAGAGGAAGTCACCACTGACCTGTCACCAGCAAGGTACGGTGATGATGATGGATTTAGACGAATTCATCCACATTCGTGCCCTGGCTCTCCTCAACAAGAAGATACACTACAAGATGGTTGATAGAGTTAGGCAGTGCAGCCAGCAGTTACGGAAACAGAAAAGCTAGCTATTGCTACAGTAATACAGAGCTGCAACCTATTTAAAGAGTGGACTATCAAATTAAGAGCACAAAACCAGATCCCAGAATGTGACAAGGTTGCCAAGCCATAGACTCGCAGAATAAAATAAGTTGCTTTTTCTCAGGAACAAGAAGTCCATGGATAGAGTGATGTACTTTATGAATTTTTGAATCAAATTTAATTTCAGTTTCCTACTAGTCAATAATGTGGATGTAAAAATCATAATTTATCCCAAAAACCCCCAAAATAATATTTTTAGGGCAAAAACTAACAGTTACCACCATACAATCATGTCTACAAATTGTGTGGGAAAAAAAAACACCAGTTTACAGTCAATTTAAAGTCCAGTCTAAAATTACGTCTCTTTTACTCCAGAAAATCTAAAATGTGGAAGATAATCACTTGTGGCTGGTATAAATAAAAAGTACTAAGTAATAAGGCAATCATTTTAATATGGGATTTAATAAAATGTCATAACACTTGTGGTAAATATTCATATGAATACTTTGAAGTATTTTGAAATAAATAAGACACTTTCCATATTTCATAAAGGTACTTCTACTAATGTTAACATTTATTGTTCTTATATTAATTCAAAGGATATTTTATTCTAGCTCCCAAAACATTTTGAAAATGGAAAAAATGGTTTAAAAAACCCCAATAGTTTTTTAGTATTTTGTATCCTAAATATTCAATGCCAGACTTTTGATGAATATCCTTAACACGTTTGTTTCAGTCAAATTTCATTGCCACTTCCTTATTTCTTCTACACTGAGTTATTTAGGATTTGCTTGGGAAGACAAGGAGGTATGAGAAATGAAGTTCAAGCACTTTCCTATTTTTAGAATGAAAGTTCTTCGATGATGTAGCTCAAATTAAAATTCCCTCAATTTAAGAAATTTTAAGAGATGCTGACCCCTCTCCTAGGTGAATCTTGGCTGGGTCATTCTGGCAACCCTAGGAGAGCAGGCTGCCAAGAGCAGGCAAGATTTACAGCAGGGATTCCTCAAGGATCTGGAGCCAGTGTCCCCAGCACAGATAGTCAGACTTGTAGCTGAGTGGCAAAGATTACCTGTGAGGACACTCTCAAGGATGAGGCCAGGACAGAAATGGGAGAATGAACAGCAGAGCCTATGGTTGTAACAGCTGATAGCAGGGTAGCACAAAATTCGAAAAGCAATTGTAGCACGCAGTTCAGGACTGAACATTTATTTGTCCAATCAACATTTATTAAATGTGCCCTGTGTGCCAGGGACACAAATAAGTGAGAACTCTCTTGTCCTTCATGGAACTCATGGACCACCAGTGAGTTTATGACTTGAGTGCTCCCTTTAGATGATGTCTAGACCTGTTGAAGGAGTGGGCATGGCAGATTAAAGCTTTGGGCTGTGCACAACCCAGAAAACTTGAGGTGTGCTGACAGGTCCTGCGGGTGTGGGAAGAGGTGGAGTCAGGCTATGATGGCTCTTGCCCTCTCTGTGGCTCTGAGCTGTCTCAGAGGAATACCTTAAAAATCAGAGGTCAGAGTGAATTTGTCCTGAGATTTGCTAACTGGGCCTAGATGAAGATTTGAGTAGATGTGTTTGGGACAGGGTGTGCAAGACAGTTGTAAAAGAACAAATGTGCTTTGATAACTGCATTTCCAGAGAACTGTTATTAATCACATAAAATTTAAAGGGTCCCCAGCCAAAGATTACTTGAAGGAGTTATTCAGACTGTGTCCTAATTTGTGGTCCTAAGTCTTTTTTAACAGAGTTGTAATGTATTCCTTCAGTATGAGCTCAAAGTGCCATCTTTAAGGAAATCCTGTGCTGGTACTACTCAATTCTGGTTGACATCGTTCAAAAATTGATTCTAGCTTTCTTGATAGATGGCAAGTTATTTTCTCAAAACAATAAGGACATAAGCAAAATGAAAGCAAATTGTGTACTATGAGTCACTGTAATACACTGTCCTGTCACATCAAGAAAACAGGTAATAGCAATTTAAAGCTATGGGATCATCAATATTATCTCATCTTTGATTCATTAGCCAAGCATTATATGTGAATGAATACTCTTCCCATAAATTTCAAAATATTAATGCTTGATTGGAGTCTGTATTAAAATAATATTGCTAAAAGCAGAGTAGGCAGGAGAGGTTTCTTGACTGACGGGATGCAGTTTTAAATATTACACGGTATGCCAGCGTGTCTGTGGATCTGACATGGTGTTTCAGTTTCAGGGCTGCTAACACAAATACTATGCAACAGCTTGTCTTAAAGAACAGGAATTTATGCTCATGATTTTGAATTCTCACACTGCAGTGCTCTGACCTTGTTTCTGTTGTCACATCTCCTCTGACTGACTTTTCTGCCTCCCTCTTTCCCTTATGATTACATTGGGCCTACCCTGATAATCCATGATAATCTATGTATTTAAAAGGTCAGATGATTAGCAAACAATTCCATCTGCAACCTTAACTCCCCTTTGTATGTAAGGTAACATTCATAAATTCCAGGAATTAGGACCTGAAATATGGAGGGGTGTGGTGGGAGGGCCTAGTACAAATGGCTGCTTTGCAGTGTGGCATAGAAGAGCTTGGGTATTAGAATAAGACAGACCTGGCTCCACCATTAACTGTGTCACCTACTAACTGGCAAATCATCTGACCTCTCAAACCGTATTTCCTCCTCTGTAAAAAGGTGATTACAATACATACTTCATAGAGTTCTTTTGGACTTAAAGTTTTGCTTGGTATAAGGCCTGACAAGAAATTGCTTACAGCTCCGCGCTTTAAGATGCAGGCGCGAGTGTCGCCCCGCCCCCACCTACGTGCAGGTTTTCCTGCTCCAGCACCCGGCGTGCCGCTGCAGCTGGAGGCTTCAAGATGAGGTGTTCCCTGTCGGGCCACGAGCTGCCCTGCCGCCTGCTCAAGCTCCAGGTCTACACCCGCAGCTAGACTCACCAGCAGCAGGTCGGCGGCTGCGAGCAGCACATCGTGCCCAGCACCAAGAACCCGCACCAGATATTCAGCAGGCTCATCCTGCTGTACGTCAACAAGTCATCGGAGCACGTGCTACGGCACACCCAGGGCGGGAAGTACCGGAGGGCTCTGTGCAGCTATGAAGAGGGTCGGAAGGGAGTGGGGTTTGTCCCCTCCTGCCTGCTGCACAAGAGGAGGAAGAGCGAAGGCTAGATGGACGGCGATGGGCTGCCTGGCAGAGGAGCAGACTTCTGGAAGCCCGTGTGCATGACGAGGAGGGGCCCAGAGCGACGACAGCATGACAGACTTGTACCCACCGGAGCTGTGCACCCAGAAGGCCCCCGGGAGGACCGAGAATGGGGACCACACCGGCGCCATTTTGACGAAGAGTGAGGACAACCAGGAGAGGCCCGCGGGGGAGGACAGCGTGGCCTGGGCGCAGGACCCGAAGCACGGGAAGAAGCACTCGGGCTCTTTGAAGAAGTTCCAAAGTCGTCATTGCAAACCTAAGAGCTTCAGCTCTTTGAAACCATTGGGTTAATAAAAGATGGCTGGAGAAAACGCATCTTGAAAACCTTAAGGGAAATCCTTCAGCTCTTGTCCCCCACCTGTTCCTGCATCAGGCTGTCATGTGCTTCTGAACTGCTGGGGTTGTGTCAACAGTATCTTCTCCATGACTCATCTTTGTTTCCTGCCCCCCACCCAATAGCAGGACTGCGGGGGCCTGTTCAGCAGTGAAGGAGGAAGCAGCAAGTACCCTGAGGAAAGAATGCTATCTGGACAGGTTTCCATCAAAGCCAAGAACCTGGCTCCCTGTACCCTGCAGAGGCAAGCCCCGGACAGGACCCTGGCTGGGGAATAGCAGAGGATTACACTGCTTACAACAAATGCCATTATTTATTTTGATATTTCCAAAAATCAAAACTTTTCAAACACAACTAAGATATAAAATACGGCATAAAATGATATTTATACTTCTTTCCCACATAAATTTTCAGAAGTTTTTTTACTGGTAAAAAAAGAAATTGCTTAATAGATACAGCTGTCAAAATTAGAAGATCTAGAGCTATATTCAGGTCTAATCTGAAACTAATCTGAAAACACATTTCAGTTGCCTGGAAGTATCTGTGCTTGATGTTTCCATTTCATTTTTTCTTTAGTTCTAATTGAATAGTTGCCTCAAATCCTTTCAATACCAAAAAAAAACTGTTGATTCTAAATAAGCACGCAAAACATTGATAAAGACACACTTCAATTCACTTTTATTCTCAGCCAGTTTCTTTTCACAGATGAAGTCTGAAAGAAGACCAAAGGTGCAAACATGAACACTCCAATTTATCTCCTATTTAACTCACAATCTTTTCCTGGCCATCAAAAATCATTCATTTACATTTAAGGGGAAATTTTGAAATTGCTGTCTGTTTTTGCTCATGTGGCTTCTCCTGTGATGGTTATGGATCCATCTGTGTGTTAGTAAGGATCAGTGGCAGTTGGTGTTCCATTTGCCTTTTGGCTCTCAGAAAGTTGAAGTTAATGAGTGACCAGTTGTGTTCAAAGCCCATTGCTGGATCTATATTAAGTAGCCATTGAAAAGGATGTTGTAGAATATTTAATGACATGGAAAAGTGTTCACAATGTATTGATAAATAAAATGAGGAAGTAACAATGTAGGATGTACAGTTTGATACCATTTTTGAAAAGAAAAAATGTACACAAATAGAAAAAGGCCTGAAAGGAGCAATCATTATCTCTGAGTAGTAAGTTTATGAATAGTGTTCCCTGCCCACCCACCTCCACTCCCACATTTCTGAATTTTCTGTAATAAACATATCTTGCTTTTGTAATAGGAATAAATAAAGAGCTGCTTTTTATTTAGATATCTGATGATAGTGAATAGCTCCTGCTTTTCCTGAGCCGGCCCAGGGGATCCTGACGTGGAACCGCTGTGGACTTGCTGGTGCCAGGACTCACTTGACAGGGCCAAATTGGGTGTGCACTGGGAAGCAGGGAAATAGTAGCTGAAATTTAGCCTGGAGATGTTGAAAGACATGTATTTCCAGCATCCTTCCTAACTGATTGAGAATGATTTAATTTAAGCAGGTACTAGGTACTTAAGGAACAGCTCCAGCTATGCCTGAGGAATTTAGTATCAAAGGAAATCTGGGAGAACTGGCAGCAAAAATAGAGAAGATAAATATACACATTCTCTTAATAACCAAACTGCAAACCCTGACATTTTATTATTCTTGAAGCATGATGAAGGATTTCAGATTTAAGGCAGTATTTTTTTGTCTTTTTTTAAATGCAATGTTATTGAGATATAATTGCATAACATTCAGTCATTCAAAGCATACAATCAGTTGTTCACAGTATTGTCCTATAGTTGTGCTTTCATCACTACAGTCAGACTTTGAACATTTTCATACTCCAAAGAATAAAATAAAAATTAAAATAAAAAAGAACATCCAAAATGTTCCGTTCCCCTGCTCCCCACATTGTTCAATTTACTTTTTAAAATACAGTTTAATTGAAATATATTCACACACCCTACAGTCATCCACAGTGTACAATCAGTTATTCACAGCACCATCATACAGGTTCAATTTTTAAACCTTTTCCTTACTCCAAAATAAAAATAAAAGCAAAAAAGAACACCTAAATCTTTCCATTCCCTCCATCCCACCCTAGTGCTCATCAAATTTTTGTTCCCATTTATCCACTCATCTGTCCACACACTGGATAAGGAGAGTGCAAGCCACAAGGTTTTCACAGTCACAAAATCACACTATGCAATCCACATAGTTATACAGTAGTCTTTAAGAATCAAGGTCACTGGGTTGCAGTTTGACAGCTTCAGGTATTTCCCTCTATTAAGGTAGTATTTTAATGGTTAAGTCTCCCTAGTTGAGTTACTTGCATTTAAATCATTTATTTCTATTATATTTTGTTGTCAGTAAAATATACTTTATTTTAAAAACTGGTCCATTCATTCATTTAACAAACAATCATGCCAGACACTGCTAAGATGCTAGCAGATATAAAAATTAGTAGTACATAGTCTCTGCTTTTAAAACCCTCACTAGTCTAGTGGAAGAGAAAAGCAAATAAAAACACAGTTGTAATTCAATGTGATACAGTCTACAATGGAAGGTGCCAGGATGGTACTGGGGTGTGGCATGCAGCTTAGATTTGGTGAGAGGAGTGGATTTAGGAAGTTTTCTGGAGAAGGTGATATTTAATCTGGACCTTGATGAATGAGAAGTGACCAGGTGAAAAATCAGAAAAAAAGAGTATTTCATAAAGAGGAAACAGCATATTTGGGAACCTAGAGGCATGAAAAAGCATGACATATTTAAGGAATTTAAGATTGGAATAGTGAGGACAAGCATGGGATGAGGCTAAAGGAAGAAGGTAGGGTGAGTTCTGCTGAGCATTTATGAGGGTTGGATTATTAAGGGAAACCACACAGGTTTCCAGATACTTAAGACTACCATTGATTGAGCAATGATACTAACAGCAGACTTATATATTTGAGCCTATAAGATCGTGTAGAGGTGTCAGTAGTCTTACCATCATTTTCTGTTCTTTTCCATACCCCCCCTCTTCTTTGTTTTCAAATCCATTCTATTCCATTCAACAAACATTTATTGAGTGCCAGTATGTGCCAGGCACTGTGTTTGGGGTCAGGGATTTAATGGTGAGGAAGTCGGCCATCAAGAAGCATAAAGTTGGTGGTAAAGACAAGCATGTAAACAAATGAATGCAGGGAGTCAAGGGAAGACTTTACAGAGTAAGAGGTAACACTTAAGCAAAGCACTGAAGTCCAAATATGAGCTCCCCATCTAGACTAGGGAGGAAAGGGAGGACCAGGTCATTCCAGGCAGGCAAATAATATGAAAAAAAAAGCCAAATTTATTGAGCACTTGCTAGGTGCCAGATACTAAGTTTTTGTATGTACTAATTGGTTTAATATTCTTATTCTACTCTTTGAGCTAATACTATTATTGTGCAGTTTTACATAAGAGGAAATAGGCAAAGAGGGAGCTTAAGTTAAATTGCACAAGTTCACGTATTTAGTAAATACTGTAGCTAGGCAGTCTGGCTTCAGTATCCACTTCTTTTTTTAAACAAGATTTCCAGCCCTAGGCTATCCTCTGACTTTCTCAGCAGTACAGCATCTCATAGATGCATGTAATCTTCCAAGATTCATTGTCTTAGAGCCAGAAGGGCCCTTAGCTCATCCAGTCAAGTGGTTCTCACACAAGAAAATTATACATTGGAATTACTGGGAAGGTTTTAAAAAATACTGTTGCCTATCCCACCACCCCCACCCAACACACACACTGGAGGAATGACTGCTTTATAAACTTAACAGTGTCATACACATAAATAGAATAAAATGATAAAAGGAGGCAGAGGCTAAATACCAAGAGGCACAGGGAAAAGGCTCAGAGGAGTGAAAATGTGGTCAGGTGTTGGAGCTTCTCTCCTGCTTTCTGCACAGATTCTTTGCCATCATCATCCCTGTTTCCTGTCAGTGAATTTATGGCCTCAAGCAAATGAAAACGGTTTCTTCTATTGTGAAAGCAGAATATGAATCTGACCTTGATAATGCTTTGTCATTTAAAATAATGAAATAAAATATTATTTTTGCTGAGATTAGTTGCATGAATAAGTAGTGGCTACTTCTAAGCTGTGTTTGTGGGGGACAGGAGTAAAGTTGAGGAGGATAAGTGGGAAAAGAGGGAAGGGATTGGGCAGAGAAAAGAGTGACAGAAGGGTAGGGAGGCGGGAGAATTTTAGATAGTATATGACAAGGTTCTTGACAAAACCTTGTGTACCAGTTTGAATGTATTATGTCCCCCAGAAAAAGCCATATTCTTTGATACTATCTTGTGGGGGCAGACATATTAATGTTGATATGATTGGAATCCTTTGAGTGTTTCCATGGAGATACGACCCACCCAACTGTAGGTGATAACTCCGATTGGATAATTCCTATGGAGGTGCGGCCCCGCCCGTTCAGCATGGGCCTTGATTAGTTTACTAGAGCACTACATAAGCTCAGACAGAAGGAACAAGCTTGCTACAGCCAAGAGGGACACTTTCAAGAATGCCCAGGAGCTAAGAGAGGAGCTGCAGTTTACAGAGACATTTTGGAGACAGCCTTAAAAGCCGACTTTTGCTCCAGAGAAGCTAAGAGAGGACAAACACCCTAAGAGCAACTGAGAGTAACATTTTGAAGAGCAGCTGCAGCCTAGAGAGGAACATCCTGGGAGAACGCCATTTTGAAACCCAGAACTCTGGAGCAGATCACAGCCACGTGCCTTCCCAGCTAACAGAGGTTTTCCAGACACCATTGGCCGTCCTTTAGTGAAGGTACCCGATTGTTGATGCCTTACCTTGGACACTTTATGGCCTTAAGACTGTAACTGCGTAACCAAATAAACTCCCTTTATAAAAGCCAATCCAGTTCCAGTGTTTTGCATTCCAGCAGCATTAGCAAACTGGAACACCTTAGAACAAATTCTCTTCCACAATAGAGCTTTATTGTCTTGCTCCACAGGGCCTACTCTTCACACAGGAAATGTTCAATATATATCTATTGAATTAATCTCCTAAAATGAATTTCTACCTTTACCCCCGTTATAGTTTGCTAATGCTGCTGGAATGCAAAAACTGTTTGCTTTTAACCCAATTCTTATTGTTTCCATTAGAGTGCTGAAAATGTCATTTTTGATTCAGTCAAGGTCTTTCTTGTCTTAGTCCCTTTCTGATAGGATGCCTTAATATAAGATTTTAAAAGGGGGAAAGGATCATGTGCCTTATTTTGTTTTCCTAAGAGAGATGTAGATTGATTGTTGTTTGTCAAGCAGTATGAGAGTTTTTTTTTATGGACAAATGCAAGTTTTGCCATTACATATATGTCTATCCTAAGTGAAATATGTGAGTTTCTGAAACTTCTTTTTATATTTTTATAGAGATAATGTACAAGTGGTTTACCATGGCAGACTACGAGACTGTGTGTATCATTTATATTTTTTCCCTTCTCTTGAATTTTCCCATGGTGAGTTCCTATATATCTGAGCATCTAACTCATTGATATCGTGCACAACCAACTTTCTTTTTTATTAGAGAAGTTGTGTGTTTACAGAAAAATCAGGCATAAAATACAGGATTCCCATATACTACCCCACTGTTAACACCTTGCATTGATGTGGTACATTGTTACTATTGATGAGAACATGTTTTTATAATTGTATTATTAACTAAACTCTATGGCTTAATTTAGAATTCATTGTCTGTGTCACAGTTCCATGGATTTTTTAAAAAAATTTATTCTAGTAACTGTTTCAGTTTGCTAAAGCTACCAGAATGCAACATACCAGAAACGATTGGGTTCTCCAATGGGGTTTTATTAGGTTACAAATTTGCAATTCTGAGTCCATGAAAATGTCCAAATTAAGGCATCAAGAGGAAGATACTGCGGTCTCAGTTGCTCCGTCTGGGGGGGGGCGGCCGGTTGCTGAACCCTCGGCTCTCGGCGTTGCTCGGAGGGTACCGGCGTCGGGGGCTCTTTCCCGGAGGCGAAGGCGAGGCGGGGG
>PVKY010008602.1:0-13941 GCA_004027775.1 Bradypus variegatus
ACACAGAAGCACAGAGACACACAAAGGAAGGTGGAGTTGGGGATGTGGTGACTTTCACTGTTAGTGAAATGGCAGTTCCATGTCACCCGACTCCAAGTTGGAAGGGAGATGATGAAATGAATTGTAATTCAGAAGGCAGTTCTTGAAGATGAAGCTCAAATAATCTGCCTTCTTTTGAGCAAGAAGTTCAGTCTCACCTTCATAACATGTGAGTGAAATGGGATTAAAACAGTTTTCATTCTAAACAAGCTAGACAGTTCTCAGATGAGCTAGTGTTTTTATTGCTATTAACCTCCTTGCTATAAACAATTGTGGAATTGTATACTTCAGTTTATTAAATACTTTGGTTCCTTTTACTGGTAATATTTCCTTGATGATTCAGAAGTTACTTCAGTATTTGGTAGGTTGATAGTCACTTTCAGGACCTCTGATAATTTTCCAATCCCCTGAAAAAAATCTGCTCATGTGAAATGTCTGGATGTTTGATTCTGGGTTAAAGGAAAAAGGACATTTTCTGCACACAGCATTTAGAGTTCAATCAGTAAGTGACATATTCTAAATGCAAGGTCTTCTATAATTTTATATATATATATATATATATATGTGTGTGTGTGTGTGTGTGTGTGTGTGTGTGTGTATATATATATATATATTTTTTTTTTTTTTTCCCAGTATCTGTCCAAGTAATGTTTGTGGTCAGGCTTCAAAAGAAGTGGTTGTAAGTTAGCTAAATACCCACACCCAAAATATTCTTTTAAATATTTGCATATATGTACCTCATAAAAGCAAAGCCATCAAAAAAGCCAAATTCTTCAAGAGAATAATGGACGTGAGAAGGCAGAGAAAGGAAGTTACCACAGACCAAAAGGTCAGTTTTTAAAGGTATTTATCCCAGAAAGTTGCAATGCCTTAAAAACCATGTAAGCATAAATGAACATCAAAATTACTTTAAAAACAATGATAACACTTTGACATACATCTATCTCATTTATTTAATTTGATTGTCCCAAATTCCCTATCAGGGAAATTGGTCTGATGTTATCACTATCCCCATATCATGGAAAAGAAAACTGAGATTTAGAAAAAATTTCAGCAACCTTGACAAGAGTTATAGTGAGTTAGGAATCAAGCCTCACTTTTTTTATTTCAAATTGTGAGCAACTTCTAATATCACCATCTGTGATATAAACCCAGTCTGGGCAGGTCCAGATTTGTATTACATGGTAGAGTGATGCTATGCCATTTTTCTTCTATAAAAATGCAGAAATATCATAAAAAAACAACTTTGGGAATATTGCATGCAAACAATTTATATTCATCATTGAACTTTTGAACATGAGACATTTAAGACTCAAGAAAGAATCTCCTTATGTCAACTCCAGAAGCCTCAGTGATTGCATATTTTAAGTAATTGACTTCATTTCCATCTAGACATGATGAAAATATTGTTAGTTTCCTTTTATTAGCATGACTCCTCTTTGCATTACTTTTTGTTTTCTCTTGAGAACTGTCTAGAATTTATTCTGGCTGATGCGATGGTTTGATCAGTATATTAGGTTTTGGTCAGCTGCAGAAAAATCCAAGATAAACAATGGCTAAAAGGACATAGCATGACTCTGAATGCAGGCAGATAAATTCTAGATATAGACAGCCCAGGGCTGATCTGGCCACTTCCTGATTATCAAGAACTGAAGATACTTGTATCTATCATTCTTATTATACTGCCTCATGGTCCAAGATGGCTGCTAGAGCTCCAGCCATTATTAGTCTGACTTCTGGACTGCAGGAAGGATTAAGGAGGAGAGAAGGGTGTTGCCCCTTCCCTTTAAGGAGACTTCCCAGAAGTCTCATATATCACTTCTGTTTGCATATCATTGTTCACACATAACCGGGAGAGAGGCTGGAAATGCAGGTTTTAGTTGGTTCCCAGATAATAGACTTGTTACAAAGTAGGGGTGAGTACATACTAGGAGTCAGCTGGAAATCTCTGCCACAGCCAGTCAAAGAATACTTCCTTATTTTAGATACCTGGATTGCATGACTTTTAAAAATGTCTTTCCTGTGCATGAGTTATTTTATATCAGAGAATCAATCAAGGTTCTTCTTAAGGATCATAGTAATTTGTATTACGAGGACAAGAAGAAGCTGAAAAATAAACAATTTGCTACTGTATTTTGCATTTAAAGTTAGTCAAAACCAACTTTTTAACTACTTTAATATAAAAGAAAGATGTTCCAAATGGCCAAGTTGTGACTAATAGGTCTTTAGTAATTTTTCTTTGGATGCTTTATTCATTTAGAGAAATGGGAATTCTTTGAGAATTTAAACTTATCATAACCATTAAATACATTCAATTTATATTACATAATGAACACTATTCAATTATAGACAGTTTGTAATATTTTTATTGATGATGAGTGAAAATTTTCTCATAACACCTAACACTGAGTCTTACACGTAAGACAGGTAATCAATGAGTGCTAAATTCATCTACCTTCACTACTCAGTTGAATTTATTTGCCTGATATACAGAAGACCCTTGATAGCTTTTGCTAGTGTTCAATCATTAGTCCCCTGACAGTGTTATACTGGCTCTGATATAATTTGATTATATTGGATGGTGTTTGTTATTGCGAGACATAGCAGGGACACCGTGGAGCCAGGTTACTTCCTAGCTCTGTGTTTGCCCCAGACAGTGACCACACCTGCAGCTTCAGGGACTAGGAGATCATCCAGAATGCAGAAGTGCATAGAAAGCAATCAAATCAGCATTGACCTGGAGAATAAGGATTGATTTATTGCAAAATTCATTACTCACTCAGAGCAATTACCAAACTTATGAGAGTCCTTAGTCATATTTAATCATTCTCAACTGTCAATTAGGTAATACACTATAAGAAGGCATTTGATTTTTTTTTTAAATCTGAGCTATTGTTTATGTGACTTCTGTTTTAAAAACTGGAGACCAAATTATAATGAGTCACATTGGACAATATTTCAAGTTCCTTCATTGCTAACCTTTTTTAATGCAGCAAATTGGAAAACAAAAGGCTCGTAGTCACAGATTTATAAAAAGGGGCTGCCATACTTATTTAGCACCATTAGCATCTGTTTGGCTCTTAGAGTTGCAGCTTTAACTAATGCCCAGTCTACAAGTTAGTATTGAAAAAATGTACCTTTTAAACTATTCTCTATAGAACAGAGCAAATCCCTATTTGCTGGCCAGGTCAGGAGCTGGGAAGGCACAAAGTTGGAGATGGGTTCTTTTTATCTTTGTAAGTTAATTTTTTTTTTTAATTTCCGCAAACAAAAGTAGGGGATGGGTTCTTAAACTTGCAGTTAAAGGTACGATGGCCATCTCTTTTTTCCTTGGTTTAAGTTAACTCAGTTTCTTGGGGACAAATATTCTTTGTTTCATGGTTTCTTCCTGTTACCCCTTCCCCTAGCCAAGAAAGCATCTTGTGATGGAGAAAGCTCCTTTGTTCTCATGATGATGGGGGTAAATGAGGGGACACAGCTTGTCCACATGTAGATTCTAGTTTGGCCCTGTGGATCTTCTCTGGCTACCCTAGAGTTAACTCTTATCTTTTGCTGGATAGCTGCTGGCATCTGCCATTGATTTCAGGGCTAGAGAAACCTGTGAGCTTTCCCTCAGCATGTGAAGAGCCCCCCGGTCCTGCTTTGCTGATGTGGCCCTCTTGTCATCCAGACACTGTCTTGGGCTGTCTACCCCATAGGAACTGCTGCCTCTACCAGGGGGTCATCCTTCCCTACCCACAGCAACCTCCATGGCAGCTCCTCTGGTGTTCAGCTTTCCACCGTCTTCAGCAGCCCCTAGGGAGAGTCCATGGGACTTTCTCCACCAAGTGGAGACTGAGGGGATTCAGGAAATGGTCCTTGGCCCTCTGCCATTCCCCTTCTCTGGGAGTGTCCACTCTGAGTACTGGGATGCCCTGTGAGGGTGTGTCCTCAACACTTGTGACCATTCCTTCTTTCTCTTTGAGGGTTTCTACTCTTTTGTTCTTTTTCCACTTCTCAGGGTTTGAGGATAAGGCAGTTGTAGTGGAGAGGTAAGGACATCATCTTCTGCTTCTCTTTCTATATTATCCCCTTCTTCTTTGTCTGTAAGGGCTCCCCCATTATTCCCTCCTCCTTCTCAACTTGACATTTGCTGTCCCACTTTCCTGAGGCTCTCATGATGGAAGGTTTGCCCTGGGGTGAGAGGAGAGGACAGGACAGGAGGCAAAACCATTACCAATCCATGAAAACACATTAGGAGGTAAAAAAATACATTTGTTGCCGCTCCACCAAAATACCTTCCCTATTGTTCTGAACCACACAACTTTATTCTTACTTGTTTTGGAGAGAATTTACCTTTTAATTTAATTTTTTAATAATATATTCACAATTTTACAGGAATTTCATGTTTACAAGTACAAAAGTCAAATCCAGAAGAAAACTGTAAATACCCCACACGTAGACTTCTCTTATAGAAGTTGGAAGCTGTTTGTAGCTCTGCACATGTCTGGCTTCCACAGAAGTGAACTGAGACTCCACCATGTTCCAGGCCAAATTAGCTAGAAGGAAGTCATCCACGGCTGCTTTAGTTTCATTGCTGGTGAAAAAAACACAAAAAACAAAAAACAAACAATAAAAACTCCCCAGGGGTTCAAAAGCAGAATTAATGGTCTGTCTTTCTGTACTGTTCAACTGAACTTTGCTTTCTAAAGCAGGTAGGTTTTTAGTGGAAATCCCTTCTGTTTGGGCTTCTGTATCAGATAAATCAGTGCTCATGGCAAAGCTGGAGTGTTTGCTCAGAGGCAGATGAGGGCTACTGTCTAAAAAGGAGTTTAAGTCTGGCTGTGTCTGCATAGCAAACATTTCAATGTCCAAGATGTCAGCATTTCCCCTACGACTATAGGACTGATAAGCATTGCCTGCAAGTAAAAAGTCAGTTTGGGTCTCTATGGCCAGGGATTCCAAGACTGGTTCAGTGTTCATTTTTGCTAACTTCACTCTCTTCCATTTGAGTTTGGATAATTGAGACTGAAAAGAACTCTTCAATATCAAAATCTATTCCAGTATTCTGGGTTGGGCCAGATGGAAGCTGAGTGTTGGGTCCACTATTTATGTCAGACAGAAGACTGATGATTATGCAATGTCTGACCCAGCAGGTTATTTGACAAGATGTTTTGTAAATCACTGAATAAATCTATGGCTTGCGTCTGATGTTCCATCTTGTTTTGTGTAGGAAGCATACTATTCTGTTCATTGAAGTTTAAAATTTGTTCAGATTTCTCAATATCTTGATTTAAAGTCTTAGGGTTGTTCTGAGGTAACAAAGCATGAGTTACAGTCTTTGCTATTAACCTGCTGCTTATAATATTGTCTGTAGAAACCCTATATGATGAATGGACATTCTCAAAAATGTCTCCACACATTAGTAATTGGGCCATGTGTACCCAGTCATCTGTGGAACTTTGCACTCTACTGGTTTGAGTTGCTCTGGAGATCCCACCTGACTGGAAACAAGCATCAAAAAAAGCATCAATCTGAGCAGCTATAGATGAAGTTACTTTAGAACTGGGTTACAGTGTGTTTAAGTACGAATGCTAATGGAAAGTAAAACTTGAGAATCAAAAGTCAAATTAGTTTGAGAACAAGATGATACAGCGGGGATCTGGGGAAGCCCACTGTGCAGAAAGCAGGAAGCTTTGTGAGGCACAGCCAGATCTGTCTGCATATTGATGGAAGAAATGCTGTTCTTCTGACATGTGCTCCCTGGTTGTTGTAAAGTAGTAGGTGGACTTTTACCCAGGTTCGCTTGAACACCTGTACTGATTGGCTCAATGGCAATGGGATTCACAATTTTTGAGAGTGGTGGGCTCTCCTTAAGAGAGCAAGCCTCTGAATCTAGGTCGAGCATCCGGGTTCCTATAGACAAGGGAAGTAAGTGAACAGCCCCCATGGCAGAGCCCTGATGAGCCACACCTACTGCTAGAGGCTGGGTGGAGCAGTCCACTGTTGCAGGCACAAAGACAGGCATAGGAGAAAACTGCAAAACAGGCAGTTTAACTAAAGTCACTTCCGGCTTTGATAAAAGCAACTTCTGAGGCTATCTTTGAGGTGCTGTGAGAGTCTGTTTTCTGGCATTAGAGCTGTAAGAGTCTTCAAAGGAAGCTACTAGCTTTATTTCTGAGGTTTCTAGTTCTTGAGTGCTTGAGTGTCTGGTCTAGAGGTTGGTTCAGTGGTCTTTCTTGACAGCTTCTGGTTGTCCATGGAGTTCTCCACTTTCCTTTCCTTACTAGGTGGATCCGCATGCTCAGCAGGGACCTCACGGCCAGTTGTTGGTGTGTGACCTCAGGGCAGTTCTGCTGGACCAACGACAGCCACAGTTGCACTGGAAGGTTTTGCCACAATCCTCTGCAGGTCTTTTCAAGTCCCATTCAGTACCATATAAATTGCTACACTTACTACATTTATGCTTCTTTTCAGCAGGCATTTTCAAAACGTGTACTTTTACAAGAGTCAATTGAGAAAATGGTCTATCAGGACCTGTTGGGCACCCTTCAATTGGACAACAGTAGAATTTCGGTAGAGTTTTCTCACCGTTCCTTGTTGTTGGGTTTACTACGCCGTTCTGCAGGCCGCGGCTCTTGACCAGGTGCACGTGGAGGGCTGCACTGTTGGCAGGATCTTGCCGCAGCCCCGCACAGCGCACGGGATGCTGGCGCACCCGGCCGGGACAGCTGGCACCGAGGGCTGGTTTTGCTCCCCGCCAGAGCTGCGGGTTGCTGCTTCGCCCTGCGGCCCGCGGCGGGCTGCCCCTGAGCCGACCCGGGGACCCCACGGCCAGAGGCGGCGGCGGCGGCTCCCCTTGAGGCCTCTGAACCCAGAACCTCGGCCCCGCCGCCGCCTGAAAGGCCGCCATGGCTCCCCCACGGCTACAGGGCCTTAATTTAATTTCCCCTTAAATTGATAACTAGGATGTGAGGTCCGAGGCTTACCCTTATTCTTTTACTAGTAGAGTAATTTTGAATAGTTAAAATAATTGTGTTACATTAACCAATTTAAATGTTGTTATTTAAATCATTTAGCAACATAACAGACTGCTGCAATAGCTAAGCCATATGGTACTGAGACAGCAGTGTTCCTACTCATCCCAACAATAACGTGCACTAACAGGACTGTGGCCAGCTTCGATTCTCCGTGAAAATAGATCTCTGAGGCCCAGGATTTGTCAGGAACCCTTCTCAGGTGAATTTCTACTTCGAGGGATATGGATGCATCCTTCTGGTTCTGAGATCCAGGAAATTCCCTCTAGTTGTGGAACAAAGCAACCACATTTGAGAGTGCAAGGATGATGCAGGGAAGGGTTATATTGCTAGAGTACTGTTTTGTTGATACCAAGTCATTGTTCTTCCTTTTGCGTGGTTTATCTTTATAGGGAGCACAAAAAGAATATAATGCAGGATGTGAGTCTGACCAGCTTTGCATGATTATTACCAAGTTTCAAGACAGAACAAAATCTCCTTCTGCATACATCAGCCAACATGTAATAACTAAGGCCATGGTATGTCAGGCATTGTGCTGGGCTCTTTGGAGTTGCAGAATATTTACAACACAGTCTCTGATTTCAAGGAGTTTAGGGTCTTGCTGAGGTGATCATTCATTCAATCAATCAATATTTATGAGGTTATTCAACTTTGTGCCAGGCACTGTGATATGTGAGCATAGCACAGAAACAAGATAGATAGCTCCATGGAGCTTATAATCTGGTGTATAGATATTAAGTAGGTGACTCCAGCTGTATCCAAATATTCATATGGGGTTCTTTTCCTTTAACACTAAATAAAAGAATGCAAGCACATTGCATGTGACTTCAGGATTTGCCACGCTCCTGAATCTTCTGATGATTTCAGGAAGTCCTTCATGCTCTGGCTGTCACTGGTAGGCTGCACTTTGAACCTAGGCTCCTGGGTTCCCTCCTCTCTGGCCTTTTCTCTGGGTTCTTGTCCTCTGCTAACAGTGCTTCATCTCCAGCCTGACTGCAAGCTCCTCCCTTCATTTTACAAGGCTCTGTCCACAGAAAGCTGCTGTTTATAACAATCTTCACTAAGCACTTTGCCTGAGGCAGGAGTGCATGGGGAGAAGTTAAAAAAAAAAAAAGGAGTGGAATTTAAAACCAGAGATAGCTGCTCCTAATGTTCATTGACAGTTCCCCTTCATAGAAGTCCACAAATGGACACCACCATTCTCAGCTCCGCTGCCATATTTTTTGGGTTAGTCATTTAAGATCAGCATACCCTCCCTTTCTGAGTCCCAACACTCAAAATCCTGGGCCTGCTTTAGACCCCAGACAACCCCTCCCCCAAAGGAAGCTGAAATATCAGTTAACCATTTAATCTCCAGAAACACTACCCTTTCCAAAATTAAAGGAACTCATTATAGTATTCTACAGAGCAGCTCTGTGACTTTGTCTTAACTATACCCTTCCTTGATCCTGGGCTTCACCTCTATAAAACCCAAATGTCCATTAAAGTATTTTCCAAACAAAATGTACCAAATTCCCCCAAAGATGAATTCCACTGCCACCTCCGTATTGCAGAAATGGCCTCAGTTAAAACATCCTTGCTGTGTCCTGCTTACACTTAAGGGGAGGCCAGGAATGATGTGGGAGCATGTAAAAGTGGTACCTCATCTTTTGGGGACCAATGCTAGTAGGATGAGTGAAGAAGTAACTGGAAGATGGGGTTGGGAAGATGGGGAAGAGCATTTCAGGCATAGGGAACAGCATGTGTGGAATCCCTGAGGTTTAAAGAGGCATGGCATTCAAAGAGCAATAACAAGGTAGGTTCTGCTGAAGCTTAGAGAGAGAGAGGGAGAGAAATGAAGTCAAAGAGGGAGACAGGTACTTTATGTGCTAGGAAAAGGGTTTTGGAATTTATTCTAAGGATCATAGAAAAATAATGATTATATGAAGTATATATGCTAGCATGTTTGCATGTGTACATATGTTTTCTTAAAAACAGCTTTGTGGAGAATGGTTTAGCTAACAATATCAACTGGCAGATGCTAGGCGCTAAATGAGCCAGAGCAGTGGTATGTACCAATGTTTCCCATCTAAATGTGTATCTGTCAGATATCAGAAATTTCTGCCCAAGGCCACAGGAGAGAGGAAGATGACATCTAGATACAAACAACGTTCCCAATGGGAGGCAGCGGGTGTAAGACTGTGAGAATTTGCCTAGCAGTTCTATGTGCTTATAAACACTGTTGTAAAACATACCTGTAGAATAGCTTCATGGAAGAAATTCCTCTGAAACTAGTATCAGGGGCAGATTGACAGCAAGCTTCAGAGTCCCTCACTTGCATAGGCCTTTTCCTGGGCCTTGTACCTAGTTTTCTATTCAAAGTTGTATATCCATTTTATTAAAAGAAAAGTGTACAGGCCTCATATCCTGCAAAACTTGGATCTACCTCAGTGTGATATGGTATCCAGGTATTCATGGAGGAAGGGGGATTTGACAGAAATTTAAGCTGTATATAGCCAAAAGAAACGGGATGAGGAAACTGCGTGAGCAGTTTAGGATACACTGGAGGCAGTGAGTTGATTGATGATTACTGGGGATCACTAAAATAAGAATCATTCCCCAACTCACCATCAAAAGTGCCTGCAGGGCCATTGTTTAGCTATATAGGTTCTCTGATATAGAAGGAATAGAGAACTACTTAGCTTAGCTTGAGCAAGGAGTGGTTTATTTGAATGACACACATGGAATGCTAAGGGAAATGCAATATTATGGCAATTCAGGAGGTCAGGAACCATAGAGGGTTTGGAGTTGTAGGTTGGAGTTGGAGGCTAATTCAGATCCCGAGTCTCAACAGCTGTATTACAGGGAACTTCAAAATAGTTCTCTTCCATTATGAGATTTGGCTATTCTCTACCTGCTTAATTCTGTTTCTGTTATCAACAATTCTTTCCCTTGACAGTCTACATAATTAATTTTTACTTCATAATTTTGGCCTACTTATGGCATCTCTGATATCTCTTTCCTCAAGGCTTGGTTTTTGCTGCTAACTTCCTCATTTTCTTGACAGTTTCAAGTACAGATCCTTGAGAGTGGCAATCTCTCCCTTGCCATCTCATTGTTCCTTGCCTGACAAAGTCACCAGTCATAGGTGAGCCTATGGCTTGGGTTTACATATCCTGTCCAATTGGCTATGCCTATACCAAGATGGATAAAATCTTGGTACAAAACCTGGTGGCCTACGGCTGCACCTTCAGCAGGTGTTGTGGGTAGAGAAATTTCCTCTAGAAGGGTCTGTAGGTGGGGCTGACACCATGAATAGCATATCCAGTAGAGCTGTAATAATAATGCTAATACTCCTGAGAGCTTGCTGCATCACTCTGTCAGGTTTGTTTTAGGTACTTTGTGGTATTAACTCTTTCAATGCTACTATCTTACGAAGTAGGTACACCATTATTCCCATCTTGAAGCAGGAAACTGAGATACAAGTTTGAGTAACTTGCTCAAGGTCACACAGATAATAATTAGTGGAAACAGGATTCTAATGAAGTCATCTGTTCTAGAGTTTGCCATTCTCTGCCATATGACTGAAGTGGGATTTTATGAAGGCTGGGTTACAGCAGAGATTCAACTGAAGAACATGAGGAATGAGTAATTTCTTTTGGGTTTTTCCTGAGGTAGTTCTTTCACCTCAGATTACCTATACTTACAATTACAGCATCTTTATGAGACCTTTTTTTTAAGCATGTCTCCCAAATGTATATCTGAAATTCGAATGTAGCTAGGCATCTTGTATTTTGTGTGGCAATCCTACACCTGGTTCTACCAAGTGGAAGTTTTAGCACACTTATATTTTGAAAATTCTCCTCAGTTGATTCAGATAGCCACTCATTGTGAATCAAAGCATTGAGAGTCTGCTAAAGGAATTGCAGATATCATTAGTAAGGAACCATGAGAAACTGTTGGGGAAATACATAAATATAGACTTGTTTCACTTGAATATTTATTTCACAATCCCTATTCCAACTAATCAACAAATCCAAGTAATTTTTAGTTTTTAATGGGTCTAGGAAAGCCTTTCTTATCACCTCCTCATTTTTCTTAGTTCATCCCTTTATTATCTATCCTCTGTGCTGCAAACTTCTTTAGTCCTGTAAGTGATTTCTTTTCCTCTAGTTGTCTCTTGGTGTCTCTGAAACACTATGCTGTGGGTCACCATCTACTCTACCTGTGTGTGGTGTAGTCTGAAGTAGTTTTCCTAAGAGAAAGTGAGTGATTAATCTCATAAAAGCCTTCTCTCAGCCCATACCATTTTTCTGTTGCTATTCAAAGGTTTTCTACATGGCGGTTTTGGTCAGTTAATTGAATTTCACATATTACAGCATCTTTGGGCATTGACAAGGTGGCATTTTTGCAAAATGATTTGTATTCTGTTTGACATAGAAAAACCGTGACCAAAGTGCATCATGAAATTAACCACATTTTGTACATTTCTTTGAAAGAGCTCAGCATTTCCCCCTCTCCCTCCCTCCTTTCCTTCCACTGGTTGACACCTGTTAATGTGCCAGGCATTAGGATACAGCCATTAAGGTACAGACCCCATATTCAGGCTGCTCAGGGCCTCATGGGGAACCAGATATGAATGCAGATGTACCAGGAAATGTAATTGGTGCTAGGATAGAGGTGTGGACAATATTCCATGAGAGCCAGAGGCTAGAGCAACTATTTCTTCCTGCAGAGTCTGGGAGCTCCCTAAGAGCAGGAAATTTTGGGAAGAAGAGGAATACTGGGTAAGAACTTGAACATTTGACCCATTTTTCTGCATTGGGTTTTTGGTTACCAACCATCAGTTTGTAATCCCCCCAACTGCATCAAGGCAGACATTTGAGAGGGGTAGCAGTTCTGCTTCACCATTGCTTCCCAGTTCTACCCAATCTTAGTCCAAAAGCTAAGTCTCCATTGTAGCCCACTATATTTGCTCACTCTCTTTAACTCTTGCTCACACAGACCTGCCTTTTTTCAAGCTATCTCCCCCTTCCCTTCCTGTTCTTCTTTCCATGCCCTACACCTCCTAATCAAACATCAAATCTCCCTAAATCACTTTTATTTCCCCTTTCTCTGAATTCTTAAGGCTGCCACAATTTGTAACTATTGTGACGTAATCATTGCAACTGTATTTAAGGTCTATTCTCTTTAGAATAAATTTCAATGTTTTAGAAGGGGGGAAAGGAAAAATCCCTTTAAAAGACCAAGATTTAAATAGAAGTACTATACTGGAGATTACAGTGTGTGTTACAGTGTAAACTTTTTGTGCAGTGAAGCTGTAAAAATGCTCAAAGATAAAGATATATTTATCTATAAAGAAGAAGGCTATAAGTCATTAGAGCCTTTATTATGGCTCAAGCTGCTCAGTCTCATGGAGACCCATGAGAACGTTCATTAGAAGGAGAGGCACGGGGCCTTGCCCTTAGTTTCTCCAGGCAGTTTGAAGTCTGAGAAGAGAGCAAAGAAGGAAGGAAAGCTTTGGAGGGTAAGAAAGGGAAAGCTCTTTTTTTTTTGTTAGTGTGAAATAGCAGGATCCAGAGGAGAAATGATACCTCACTCCAAAAAGACCAGCAAGTAAATAATGACTGTAAATAATATGCCAGCTGTGAGCACTTCTAAGAATTTTTGCTGCATGTTACATATCTATGTTTACCCCTTACACAGAATATTTAACTTATGCATGCAATTTTTTTTAAATCAAAAAGCAATATTCTTCCAGTTTCATAATGAATAAGGAGCCAAAAGATCTAGTTTCTAGTCCTGGTTAAGATCGAGATTTGAGCAATTCATTTAACTTCATTGAGCTTTAATTTTCTCACTTATAAGACACTCTTTTGAACACCAAATAGTAATTAAGCTGCATTGTAGCAGGATCTGTTTTAATTAATTAACCAAAACAGTTAACTATCTCTGGTCTTGGGTTGCTTATTGACCAGTATAATTGGTCAGGTCACATGTTCTAATTTTTCACCCTGATCAGTTATCCACACTGTTCTTTTCTGATGAAACAAGCATTTGCTGAATAACTGTTTTGCTCAAGAGGTATTCAGGAGTGGATCAAATTTATAGATTGATCATTGGGCCTAGTGATGGAACAGAAATAGAGAAGTTGAATTCCAAGCAGGACGTTGCTGCAGACTAGCTTTATGACTATCAAAAAACAAATACCTCATATCCTCAATGTCAATGAGAGAGCTGAATTGCATGATCTCTAGGACTCCTTTGGCTTTAAAATGTGCAGTTCTGTTTCCTCTAAGTGATCACCACCCTCTTGGCGTCAGATGGCATGGTGCCTAAGAAGAGCTCACCTTCTCTCTGGATATGCCTCACACATTCCAACAGATTAGATGATGGCAAACATCACCATCCTACATTCTGGAGCATAATTATATGATGCCTTTGATCATTTTCTGGTTCTTTCAGATGTTTCCCTTACTAGATTACACATTCCTTCAGGGCAGGAACCAAGAGGTTCATACTATTTGTTGTTGAGATCAGCTAAGACTCATTTGCAATTAGAAGCCTGGATTTGCATTTCAACATTCTAATAATATCTTCACACTTTGCTCCTTTGAGTAGGTCACATTCTGCCCATACAACTGAATATGTTCTACTTATTAATTTGACAAGTTAAGGACCAATTAAACCTATTCCATATATCAAGAAAGTATAAAACTTAGTTCATCCCTTTTCAGAATGATTTGTTGATTTCAGATTAATGAGGTTTCATCATGCTTGCATAAAAACAGAAGGGACCATTTGTAAATATTAGACCAATAAAAATGTATTTAGTCCAGTTTTTACAATATCAGAGATGATGATAAGTACCAGAAGTTTCCAAGAGACTAGTTTTACTAGCTTGGGA